>JBBMKA010006681.1:0-10000 GCA_037833695.1 Sechiopsis laciniata | reverse complement strand
AGAGGCTGAGAGTGGACCAACGTACGTGTCCCCACCGGTCGGGCTGTGAGGACAGATTCCTTACCCCCGACAGCTGGCTGTGGAGTAGCTACCACACCTACATAAGCCTAGTCTGTAGCCTGCTAGAGCAGTGTAAGCCTACCTTGGCCGGTTCTTAGCTTCAGGCGTCAGTGGTATTCAGGCTGCTATAGTTGAGCACCGAGGGTCTCGTGCTACTGTAGATCAGTGACACCACTTCCGAGTCTTTAGGCATGAGTACCTGGACTGGCGTAGTATGTCCCTAGGTCCCCACATTTACGTAGTTTACAGTAGCATGTGGTGTGCGCGCACACGCGTTAGGCGCCAGGCAGAGAGCTCCCTTGGGCAAATGTTCGTGAGTGAACCACTTCCTTTCCGAGTCTAGAGCCAGACACCGGGTACTCTTCCAGTTGTCCTAGAACCAGTTTGGAGAGCTGGTCAGGACCAGCTATTGAGCGGTCACTAAGGCCGAGGGTAAGAGACCCTCGAGGTTATTGCTGTTCAGGGTTAGTTATTGAGCTGACCACTAGGCCGGGAGTTAGAGACTTCCGATGACCCAGGAGATTTTTTGGACATCTCGTTCCAGGGTTCTGTGTTGGTAACCATTTGCTTGTATGCTTTGATGCTAGATTATACGTTGTTTCGTACTGTACCCCGGTTGGGGATTCTTGCTGAGTCCTTTGTACTCACCCTCATTTTCTAGGGGTTTTCCACCAGGTAACTTGGGACAGCATTAGACTGCTAGAGGAGGAGCTGTATGATCATGGGAGCTGCCGGCGCCACTCTTTCTATTTTTATGTTTCATTTACTTGATTCATCATGTAGTTAGACATGGAGTCCATAGGAAGCTTTTGCATATTATGTTTTGGAGCTATTTGAGATTGTTTGTTTAAAAACTAGCCAGTAACTTACTTTTTTTTAACAATGGAATGTTTTAATTTTCAAAGCACTTGACTTGTATACTTTATTTTTAAATGTGTTTTATGCATGCATGCTGAGTAAGGACCAGGTTTAGGACCATTTTTGGGTCGGGTCCTTACATAGGAAAACGTCGCATTCTGTAGCTTTGTTGAGTTCCCATCTTCCATTGCGGCAAGAGTTTGAGCGAGTCGGTATAGCGTGTTGTTGGGAGAGCTTATCGCCAGGGTATCCCAGTTGACTGTTCAGCCTTCGATCAGGCAGAGAATTATTGATGACCAGCTGAGTGATCCCGAGTTGAGCAGATTGATTGCAAGGGTTTAGGCAGACGGAAATTTTGATTTTGTTGTGGAACTAGATGGAGGTTTGAGATTTAGGGTCGCCTTTATTTGCTAGCCGACGCCCGACTACGAGCCAAGTTACTTATCGAGGCTCTCAGTTCCCCATTTACTTGGCACCAAGGAGGTACCAAAATGTATCAGGATCTTAAACAGACTTTTTGGTGGAGCAACATGAAGAGAGAGATTGCATAGTTTGTCAGCAGGTGTCTCACTTGTCAATAAGTGAAGGCTCCAAGTTAGAAACCAGCAGGTTTGTTGTAGCCACTGAGTGTGCCTCAGTAGAAGTGAGAGGAAATCTCCATGGATTACATTTCTAGATTGTCGAGGACACTGAGAAGATTTATTCAGATCTGGGTGATTATTGATCGTTTAACCAAGAGTGCGCACTTCATTCCTGGTAGGATCACCTATACCGTGGAGCAGTGGGTACAGTTGTTTTTAGAGTAGATCGTTCGGTACCGTTGGGTGCCAGCGAAGATTGTGTTGGATTGAGATTCACCCTTTACCTCTCGATTCTGGAGGGCTCTCTAGAAAGGTTGGGTTACCAAGTGCAACTTCAGTACCCGTTTCATGCTCAGACAGATGGTCAGACAGAGAGGGTAAACCAGATTTTAGAGGGCATGTTACGAGCCAGTGTGTTATATTTTCTGGGTAGTTGGGATCAATACCTGTATGTGATAGAGTTTGCTTACAATAACAGTTACCAGTTGACTATTCAGATGGTTCTGTTTGAGGCATTGTATGGCAAGCATTGTAGGTCTCTAGTGTTTTGGGAAGAGGTTGGTGGCAGACAAGTTTTGGGTCTCGAGTTGTTACAGACGACTATTAACGCAGTTCAGAAAATCAGGTCTCGTATGTTGACAGCACAGAGTAGACAGAAAAGCTATGTCGATGTTCGGCGCAGAGACTTGGAGTTCGAGGTTGGCCAGCATGTGTTTCTGAAAGTAGCACTGATGCATGGTGTTTTGAGGTTTGGTAAGTGTGGGAAGTTGAGTCCCAGGTTTGTAGGCCCTTTTGAGATTCTTGAGCGAGTTGGTTCAGTTGCTTTCCATTTGGCCTTGCCTCCTTCTTTGTCGGTAGTGCATAATGTTTTTCATGTGTCGATGTTGTGTCGGTATGTGGCAGACCACCATCTCATATTGTTGACTTTGAGCCGTAGAGCTGAACAAGGACTTGAGCTTCAAGGAGAAGCCTGTGCGAATTGTAGCCCAGGAGCACAAGATCTTGCGTAACCGAGAGATCAACTTAGTGAAAGTTCAATGGAGGTGCCAGAAAGTTGAGGAAGCAACTTGGGAGCTTGAGGATGAGATGAGGACTCATTACCTAGAGTTGTTTCAGTCTTAGGAACTTTCGAACCAAAAGTCACAAAATGAGGGAGTATTGTAATGGCCCAGGTTTTCGTTCCGGTTCTCCAGGTACATTTTTCAGCTGTTTCGATTGTTTCGTTGGGCCGTTATTACTTTTTAGGTCTTGAGGGGCATTTTGGTAATTTTACCTCTAGGGTCAGTTTACTAATTTATTAGGTTCAGGGTCGTTCTTGAATTTTTGCTGAGTTCAGGGTTATTTCTGTGGTTTCAAGTGCTTGGAGGTTAGTTTTGCATTTTTTGGGAAAAGGAGCTTGTTTTAGTTTAAGGAAAATAAAAGAAAAGAAAAGGGAGTTTTCATTCTTTGTATCGATAAAAAAAACCAGAGCTCCAGATCTCCTCCCTCTCCTTCGACCCCTTCTCCCTCATTCGCCGATCACCTTGCTGAGCAGCCACGCCTAGCTGCTCAGCCGTACTCACGCACCAGCCGCCGGATCGCAGCCCCGTCCTCCTTGTTCGCCGCATCCGCACGTCCAAGCTCAAGCAGCGACGCGATCACAGCCAATCATTGCTTTGCTCGCCTTGCTGTGCCGCACGCCTGCACAGCCGCTGTCATACGCACACAATCGTCCACACAGCCTCACCTCGCCCAGCTGCTCTGCAGTATCACGCTCCCATCACTGCCACACGCACCGGTCTGCCTTGCCCAGCCGTGCCACTCGCCCGTGTCGCTTGCGCATCAACACCTGCCTTACATAGCTGCATCGCACGGCCATCTCGTATGCCCTCGCTACCGCACCGTGCCACACAATCTCGTAGCTATTGCACAGACACCTAGTTACATAGCTCCGTGTCCTTGCACAGTTGAGGCTTTGCTTGCTGAGCCTTCGATTCTAGTATTTTGGGTAAAGGCCTGTCCCTAAGGTTCCTTGCTTGTTTTAATTTAATTTTCTGTGGTTTTTTATTAGAATCATTTGTCTTAGGTTGGTTCTGTTCGCTTTGGTATCTGCAGCTCAATGAGCATCTTTATTGTTATTTTGTGATTATTTCAGGTAAGGGTTCTTTGTTGTAGGTTCTTGTGGTATTTGGCCTGTATTGACTGCACGTATTTTTTCTGTTATGTTGGAACCCTTGAATGATCTGTTAGGGCATGGCATGCAACACTTATGTAACTTGAGACTGTAGTATCCTGTTAGGGTACCTTTTTATGCTTGTTGGATGACTGTTGGTCACTGTTTAGAATTAGTCCTTTTCACTCTTAGATAGAGTTTGCCAGGTTGCCATCATCTAGAGGCTGAGAGTGGACACGACGTATGTTGTCCCCACAGGTCAGGACCAGTGAGGATTGATTTCTCACCTCCGACAGTTAAGTGTGGAGTAGATACCACCCCGACATAAGCCTAGTCTGTTGCCTGCTAGAGCAGGGTCCTTTCATTGGTGTAAGCCTACCTTGGGACGACCTTAGCTTCAGGCGTTGGTGTGAATAGGCGGCCACAGTTTGGTATCGAGGGCCTCCCACCAACTGTGGATCAGTGGACACCTTTCTGAGTCTTAGGCATGAGTACCTGGACTGGAGTAGTTTGTGTAGGCCTACATATGCTCCAGTTTGCAGCAGCATGCAGTGTGTACGCACACGGATTAGATGCCAAGAGGATGGCTCCCTCGTGCTAGTGTCATCAATACACCATCCTTGTCTTGTTTAGATTCAGATTCTTGGGTACTCTCCCAAGTGTCCAGGATCAGTTAGAAAGTTGATCACTTTGCCGAGAGTTAGAGACTCTCAAAGTTTGGGAGTCATGTTGATGACTCATGCTATGTTCATGTTGGTAATCTGTATTGCATGTATGCTAGGATGTTATTTGATGTGGCTTTTACGTACTGTACCTTTGGCTGGGGATTCTTACTGAGTGCCATTGTACTTACCCTTTTCTGTGATTTCTTCCATCACGCAACTTGGGATAGCACCAGGACGGCTAGAGGAGGAGTTGAATAATCATGGGAGTCCGCTTTTTTTATTATTTGTTTTGTTGTCTTGATTCAACATGCATGATAGACTTTTACTCGTATTGGATTTCATGTTTTAAATCATTTTAATAATATCTGGCCAGAGGCTCAACTGTGTTTAACTTTTTATGGATCGAATTGTAAACCGTTTCTAGTTTGAACAAAGCAGGCATTTGTTTTCAGTTTTCCATTTTAAAAGTGTGGATGTTCAATGTATTTGAACCATGCATGTTGAGTAAGAACCGGATTTAAAACTATTTAGAAGTTGGGTTCTTACAATTAATATAAAAAAAAAAAAAAAGCAAACATCTCTTTTCAAAACACAAATCCCAAAAAAAAAAAAAAAAAAAATTCTAACATCTCCTTTCCAAAACATCAATTCCTAAACAAATATTTCATCTTTCCAAATCACTCCACTTAGTCTCTATTTCCTCTTCCTCTCCTCTCTTCTCCCAAACTCCAAAATCCAAGCACCCCAGAGTTATGTTATTTAACGAATAACTAACACTACAACATTTAATTTGCGTGAATCAACTTATTATTATTTTTATAAACTTCATTTTAAAATTATAAAAATTAAGAAAATTTGCAGAAACGTCAGTAATTAATTTATTGGGAAATTGTGTTCAATAAGCCATTTAGAGAAAATAATTGCATATGTAGACAAAAAAAGAATAATTAGCAAATCTTTTTTTTTAATTAAATTTATAGATTTTTATATTTTCTTTAATACCATCTTGCCCTTAGTCGACAACTAATAACATCTTGAATTTTCCTTTATTATTTTTCCTTAATTAACAAATGTTTTCTTAAAATAGTATTTCTAAAACCGTATCTTCTCTGTTGGTCTTCACTTTCCATTTTTTCCGGCCAACATCTTCTTCTCCATTGATTCAGGCGCCCCATACTATATTCTTGATTTTTCTCTAAGAAACCTCCATTACTTTGTTTTCCGGCAATTTCTGGGTTTCTATTGTTTGCCACATTTATAAAATTCCAAGCCTTCGATTTTTTGGCGATTTCCTAATTTTTAGCGTGAATCCAATATTTAATTGGATTCTTCCATTTCAATAAGTTTTTCGGCATGTCTTTGGGTTTCTGTAGGTGCAATAGCGTCGTTGTGATTGATGGCGGCACTGTCACAAAACTATAAATTTCCCAATGTAAAAGATGAAAATAATACCGTTTTATTATAATACCGTTTTATTATAATACCATACCATCATACTCATAACATATTTACTAATACTATATTACAGTATACATTACATAAATATGGTATATTTTATTAAAGAACAACACTTAATGTTGGTAATGTTAAATCCTTATGAAATCCATTTACCGAATAGGTAGTTTATTTCGAGTTTTTGTTATCAAACAAACATTGTAGTATGAGATTCATAAACAAGTGTTTTAATTGGCTCAATTAGTTTACTTGACTGTCCTATTGTTTTAGTAAATACTGCATTTCACTTTCATTATTAGAAGGATTTTGCACTTAATAATATCGTATAATTTCAGTCAAATTGATTTACCTTTATAAACCGTATAAGTATTGTAATGGCCAGGTTTTCATTCCGGTTCCCCAGGTATATTTCTTAATTGTTTCGGTTGTTTCGTTGGGCCATTAGGGAAATTCTAGCCTTCAAGGGTATTTTGGTCATTTATCCCTAGGGTTAGTTTGGTAATTTATTGGAGTTTTAAGGTCGTGATTGCATTTTGCTGAGACCAGGGCTGTTTTTATGTTTTGCAGGGCATCAGGGTTAGTTTTGCAGTTTGGAGGATTTTAGGTTGTTTTAGTTAAAAAGCGGAGTTTTGTTTTAATTAAAAAGAAAGATTTAGTTTTGGGAGTTTGAACGATCAAACATCCAGGAAACCCTTCCTCCATCGATCTCATTCTCTTCTCTCCTTCCTAGTCACCACAAGCCCCTCCACCGTGATCACCATCCCATAGCCAATCAAGCCCTTCGCTGAGGCCACGCACGCATGCTCCAATGCTGAACCATCCCACGTCTAGCCCTCGACAATCGCAACCACAGCCACCCCACATGCCCCACTCGTACTGTGTCACAAGCCCCTCGCCGATCGCTCACGCATTGCAGCCGCCTGTCCTTGCCCACGCACGCACAAAGCCCAGCCACATCTCAGCCTCGCCGTAGCCATGCTGCTCCGCACACGCACCCGCCCATGGGCCTCGCCCAGTCTGTGCCACAGCCAGGCACTCCTTGCTGCACAGCCGTGCAGCCTACCGTGCCACACACGCCCGCCGAGACAGCCTCGTGTCTATACCGTTGTGTCGTGCCTTCGCCGCAGTCGAGCAGCCTTGCTTCTCGAGCCTCTGGGTCTTAGTTTTGGGTTGTTATTCGTGTTTGTTTGTTCTGTTATTCAGGTAAGGATTCCTTGTCGTGGTTGTGTGGACCCTGCGCTGGTCATTGATGGTGTTCTAGTTGTGTGTTACTGTTTTCACGAGCATGTGTAGTGGATAGGTTCTTGTCTGTTTGTTACCGCTTTATGATTTCCTGTTAGTGGATAGGTTCTTGCTTGCAGGTTTACTGTCAATTGAGCATGTACTAGTGGATAGGTTATTGTTTGTTGGTTTTCTATTGTATAAGCATGTGCTAGTGGATAGGACTGTTGTGACTTGTCTGATAGGACTTGGCATGTAGATCGTTGTACCCTGTATTGCTCTATTTCAATTTGCAGTGGTTGTTATGATTTATGTGACTGTTGGTATTCTGAATGATTTATTGTGCAATGTTGTTGTTAGAACTCTGTTAGCTCTAGGGTGCAATCTTCTTAGATAGCTCCTGTTAGGTTGTCATCATTCAGAGGCTGAGAGTGGACCAACGTATGAGTCCCCACCAGTCGGGTTTAATGAGGCGGATTCCTCACCTCCGATAATCGGGAGTGGAGTAGCTACAACTCCGGCATAAGCCTAGTCTGTGGCCTGCTAAACGGGGTCATTTCTTTGGTGAAAGCTTGCCTTGGGATGACCTTAACTTCAGGCATTGGTGTGACTCAGGCTACCATAGTATGGTGCCGAGGGCCTCCTATCTACTATGGATCAGTAGACACCGTTTTGAGTCTTAGGCATGCGTACCTGGACCGACATAGTTTGTGTAGGCCTACATTTATCTGGTTTGCAGCAGCATGTGGTGTACGTGTATGTGCATTAGATATCGGGAGGAGAGCTCCCTCGGGCTAGTGTATCAGTACACCTTTCAGTTCCATCTAGAGCCGACACTTGGGTAATCTCCCAAGTATCCAGGGTCAGCATAGTGAGATGATCACCATAGCCGAGAGTTAGAAGCTCTTGAGATTTTGGAGTTATGTTGATAACTCATTCTGAAATCCGTAGTGGATCCTTTAGCCAAGAGTTAGAGACTCTCGAGGTTTGAGCATATTGTTGATTGAACTTGTCATGAGAATACCTGTATGTTTCTTAGTTGCTTGTATGCTAGGATGCTAGATGATGTGATTTGCATACTGTATCCCGACTGGAGATTCTTACTGAGTGCCTTTGTACTCACCCTTATTTCTGTGGTTTTTTCCACTAGGTAACTTGGGACAGCGCTGGGACGGCTAGAAGAGGAGTTGGATGATTATGGGAGCCCCCTGCATTGTCTCCTTCATTTACTTTATGATTTCAGCATGTTAGCTTGTTTTAAGGATTTCGTTTTAGAACTGTTTTAATAAACTCTGGCCAGAGGCTTTAAATTGTATTGGTTTTATTTATGGTTTCGGATTGCCACTTTCTTTATACATGTTTGGGTTCCTTTAACTATTTTGAGGTCGATTTGAATGGTTTAATTTCATGCATGATGAGTAAGAACTGGGTTTATGACTGTTTTAGAGTCGGATTCTTACAAGTATAAGTATCAAAGTTTATAAACCTTATAAGTACCAAAGTTTTCTATACTACAGTATTACAACAACACATCAAGAAACATTTGGGAAATCAATTGTTAACATTAAAGAGTATATCAACAACAAAAGAACTTAACCATCCATTCATTAAATAAAAAAACAAGCAGAATCATTATTTGCCAACATCAAAATAGACAGAACATGTCATAAATACGGTGTATTTCTTATAATTCTCAAACTGTACTATTTTAAATAAGAGCTTTTTACAATATTAGACCAAATGGATAAAAATATTACACGTGTGTTTACATTAAAAGATTTTTAGCAAAAGTAATCCACGGTTGTTTTTAAGGAAATTAGTTTTATAGTTGATAACTCTCAATTAGAGAGTTATTTAGTCCTCCTAATAAGGTATTTTAATGAAAAATCAGGCATTATTATCGATATTCATCGCATAGAATCACTTATGAGTAAGGAATTAAGCTTAAAATGCATTGCATGTAGCAAAGGAGGCTAGAATTAGAAATACTAAGAAATCATGAGATTTTGTACAGAAATGTTAATGTTTGAAGCATTTATGATCGCATTTCAAGAGCCCTTGTCTCGTTAATTTGTTGTTACCACTTCATGTATTTGAATGCTGGGAATGCTGAGCAAAGCCTAAATCAGAGGTGTAAAAGTGAAGTGAAGAAAAGTCAATTTTTATGCGAGAGTTAATGTTTGCAGCATTCTCCTGACCAGTTTCCTGCAAAAAGCTGCTGTATCAGAAAAGCCTGTATGTGGTCCCCCTGCTGCAGGTCAGATTTGGTCGGCCCTGGATTGGAGAACAAGCCACCTTTTACCCTAGAATCTCAGTCGTTGATCTACCTTGATGATGAGAGTATATAAACCCATTTTGTGGGAATGGAGAAGAGAGTTTTTTAGAATTTGGAGAGCTGAATTTGTTGAGCTGCTGGAAGTGACAAGGCTCCATCAGTGTTTGCAGCATTGTTTCCCATTTTTCTGCATTTTCTTTAGAACATTCTTCTTTTTACTTTCTTTTGTAGTTTTCATAGTTTACTTCTATAGTGTAGTTTTCGAGCAAGGATTTCTGTTGGTTGCTTGTTTATAGCTTGTTATAGTTTTCTTAATGCATTTTGAAGTTTCCTTCATCTTCTTGTGAGTTGTTGATGTGGATGTTTACTGTTATTTGTTACACTTAAGTTGGTTGTTTACTATTTCATTGTTATTTTATTTTCATCTGCTAAAAAATCGTTATTATAAGTTCTGTTCATGATGTTTACAGCATTTCTACTTTCTGTTTTCGTTCCTATCAACATGATCATGAGCTAAATTCATATAGGTGAGGGTTGAGGGGACGAGTGTGAGATGTATGTACCGTGGGTGAGCAGGAGGATATTAGGCTAAGACATAATAGGCATTTTAATTAAAAGCATGTTTCGATTGATCATCCATTCATGTTTGCTTGTCATTTCATCTCGAGAGAGAGAAAGATTAGAGATAACCTATTCATGTCCATTAGTTTCAATGTTAGGAACTCCTACTTGT
>JBBMKA010006680.1:0-10000 GCA_037833695.1 Sechiopsis laciniata | reverse complement strand
ATTAATTACTAAAATACGCTAATTATTATCTCCATAATAATTCATATTTATATTTAGTAATTGCTGGGATTTGTCTTAGGACACGATTCCTTCACCTCATGACTTTTTTTTGGGCATCTCCCAAAAGGTCTCATATCAATGGAGAGTGTTGTCATCACTTATATACTCATGATTTTTCCCTCATCTAACCAATATGAGATACTTTGTTTGCATCCCAACACAACAAATATATACTAAGACTATAGAGTATGTTTTATTGGGTATACTATGGGATATAAGGGGCTACATGAATAAGGGGGAAGGGGAAGGAGAAACAATTTCCTCCAACCCCTCATTCCAACCCCCTATTCCAACCCCACTTTCAAGTATTTAAAAAAAAAAAAAAAAAAATTATGTATGATATATTATTATAGCTTCTTATAGAATTAATAAATAAAACTAATTTGTTAACCTTTAAATACATTTATAAATAATTAATATTTTGTACATTTAATTTCATAAAGAAAACATATTTACCATTTATATTTATATAAATAAATATAAGTTTAAAATATTTTAAAGATTTTTTTTAAAAAAAAAACTAAATGAATAAAATAAATTTTTCTATAAACACGTGTTTTAAAAAAACAATTCAATAATAAATATAGCTCAATTTGCATATTAAATGTATTAAGAAAATAATTTAAATCCTCAACTCTTTACTATATTAATATACATACACATATATTAAATAAGAAAATAAATAAACATATAAAAAAGAAAATAATTAAAATATACAAAGAACAAATAAAATAAAGAAAGAAAAAATAAGAATGAAGAAAAAGTAGTAAAAATAATGTAGATAATAAAATAATTGTATATAAAGAATAAAAAATGATGAAAAAGTGAGGTAAACAAATGTATTAAAAATAATAAAAAAAAAAAATAGAGGTTGAAATTCAAAAGTTAACATGATAAAAATGTATTGAAAAAATCTTTGTATATATGTATAAGGAATAAAAAAGAAAAAAAAAATGAAGAACGAATAAAAGTGGAAAAAAAAGGTTAAAATGAAAAACGAATAAAAAAGGTTAACCACAAATTGGACTAGAACTCGGGCAGTTAGAATTTTGGAGACCAAAATTCACTTGGACACTAGCACATTTTATAAAATAGATACACTTTTAATTAATATATACAATAACATGTAGATTTTAAAATTGCCACTAGCTTATCAATTTAATAATGAATAGATAAATATTTCGTTCCTAAACAAAACAAAATTATTATATGATAACAAATTATCGTGGCAATTATTATAATTTGTAGTATATACATTATACTTATTTTTTTTAGTACAAATTGGAGGAAGGGAGATCAACAAACCCAACATAGATGGCACAACTGCTCTCAAATAATATGAGAGCTAAATATCGATTTTCGAGCTCAAATTCGTATCTATGGAGTTGAAATGGATTAATATCAAATAAGATAACCAAGCGCATCACCGCCCATTTCGTATATACATTATGATAACAAAGAAAATATTTTTTAAGTTATTAATGAAATTAATATATATAGATTGTTCCTAAAAAGTTGCACTATTCTATGAGAAAAAGTTAATTATACTATATATTTTTTAAAAATTAGAAAAGAAATGATAGTAATTTTTGTAATCATTATTGTATTAATTAAAAAACATCAAATCAACTCTCAAATACATATATTTTACCGAAATTAGTTTTTTCTAAACTCTCTTGTAAACAAAGTTTTTCTACCAACTCTACTACAAATAACTACATTTAAATAAAGTTTTCTTGCAACTTTTCCTACAAATAATCATATTCAAAAAAGATTTTCCTCCAACTTCTTTTGCAAACAACTATATTTATTCAAACAAAAATTTTCACATTCAAATAACTCAATTCTTTCTCTTCCTCTCAATTTCTTTGAAACCAAATAGGCCACACCTTACCATGAGCATAAACTTTGAGTCTAAGACTAAAAAGTGTATTTTGTTAGATATACTAGTTGTTTTTACGACAGACATGTTATTTTTTATGAAAATAACTTTCTTTTTTAAAAACTAAAACAAAGTCTTTCACAAATTAACGTTTTCTCAATACCAAAACTTTTTAAGCATCATTTTCATACTTAGTATTGTTAAGGGACGACAAATTTACCCGAATTTCCACAATAATATGATATTGTTCATTTTGGACCTAGGCCCTCATGACTTTGTTTTTGGACTTCTTCTAAAAAATCTCATTTCAATGGAGATGTTTGTCTTCTCTTATCCAACACTTTTTTTGTATTCCCAACATGTATAATAACAATAATTTGCTCATGTTAACAACCCCTCATTTAGACCCGTCATCGGGTCCTACATCTATGGTTGATCATCAAACATCTGCAGAAAACAATGTTAACTTGAGTTCTTCACCAGGTACACTTTCTTACTCTAATATTCCTTTAAATTCTATTATACATAATGAAGTGACTAATGCTTTAGTTGCTGCTATAAATATTATTTCTTCACTACTTTATCAGCTTCTTGTACACAACTTGACAATCCCACAAATCTTATTTCTCTTTCAAAAAATATTACAGTATCACAGCTCCATCGTAATTAGCCTACTGATCAAACATCCATAACTTCAGTATTTTGAATAAACTTTAATGGGTTTTATTTTATTTATTTATTTATTATTATTATTATTATTTTATGTATTTAGAATGTTATTACCAGGGCTATAATTAAGGAATTAATGGATCTATAATTAAGGAATTAATGTGGCTATAATTAAGGAATTAGTGGAAAAACAGTTTTGGTAAATATAAAGTTAAATACCGTTAGGAAATTGTAAGAGTCTTGTTGACGAAATATTGTGATAGGGGTATAATAGAGTGCTCATCTCATTGTGAGAGATATAGCAAGCAAGAGCAAGAGAGAGAAAGAAAGGCAAAGAAAATTTTAGAGAAAGAAGTAAAGAAATAAAGAGAAAGTGGTTTTAGAGAAATTTCGATTCTCTTATCTCTCCAGTCACAAAAGCGACTATTATAAATATTTTTTCGATTATACAAATTGGTATCAGAGTCGATGGCGAACGTGACAGGTCAAATGCCGCTGCCACGATTGACGAAAGCGAATTACGAGAATTATATCATCCAGATGAAAGCTATTCTCGGCTCTCATGATGCATGGGAGGTAGTCGAAGAAGGTTTCGAAGAACCAGTCGATACCACGGGTTAATCCAAAGCGTTGAAAGAGACGCGTTAGAAGGATAAAACGACATTATACATGGTTTTCCGTGCAGTAGACGAGTCGAGCTTTGAGTAGATTGCAAGTGCAACAACTTCAAAAGGCACATGGGACACTTTAGGAAAACTGTTCAAGAGAGCCAATCGAGTCAAGCAAGTGCGTCTCCAGACTCTTTGCGGTGAATTGGAGAGCATAAAGATGAAGAAGTCAGAAAGCGTATCTGACTTCATCACGTGTGTACATACAGTGGTGAACCAACTCAATCACAACAGAGAAAAGCTAATCAATAAGCGAGTGGTGGAGAAGATCTTTAGATCGTTAACCAAAAATTTTGAGAACTTTGTGTTGCCTATAGAAGAGTCAAAGGATCTTTTTGACGCTCACTGTTTACGAGCTCGCTGGTTCTCTTGAGGTACATGAGCAACGTTAGAACAAGAAGAAAGAGGAAACGTTGGAGCAAGCGCTTCAAGCCAAGGTGTCACTGAAAGACGAAAAGGTAGTATATTGTAAACAATTTCAGGGTAGAGGTCGTGGAAATAGTCGTGATGGTTAAAGCGAAGGTCATGAAGAGAAAGGATAGTTGAGGCAAGCGAATTGGCATGGAAGAGGACATAGTCCAGGAAGAGGCGGTCGATCGAATTATTCCAACATTGAGTGCTATAAATGTCATAAATATGGTCACTATGCGAGGGAATGCTACTCCGAAAAATGTTATAATTATGGAAAAGTTTGGCATTTTGCAAAAGATTACCGAGCAGATAAAAGGGTTAAAGAAACAAGATAAGTCACAACAAACCTATCCATTAGCACATGCTCATACAACAGAAACCAGCAAAACAAGAGCCTATCCACTAGCATGTTCATTAAGCAGTAACAAACAAGTAAGAACCTATCCACTAACATGTCCATTAAGCAGTAACAAACAAGCAAGAACCTATCCACTAGCATGTTCATTAAGCAGTAACAAACAACTAGGAAACCATCAATGGCAAGCGTAGGGTCCACAGAACCCTGACAAGAAATCTTTACCTAGAAATATCAAAGAACAGTAAACAATAGTTTTCTCCTTGAGCTGCAGATAACCAACACCAACAACAATACTCAACCTAGACAAACATATATTATATCAATCAATAAACAACCCAAGCTATCTAAATGAACAGCGAAACACAAGGGAAACGGGAACTACCCAACTCCCAAACAAGCAGGCTCGGCTGCAAGGTGCGGACACAAGCTACAAGCTGCTGCCGCGAATGACGACGCGCTCAGACAAGGAGGGAGCGGTGCTATCGTGCGGGGAAGCTGAGACGCGGGCTGGGCAATGTTGCTACTGTAGAACAGACGCACGTGCAGCACTAGCAAAGGCGAGCGACACTGTGCAGGGCGCAGAAACCCAAGCGCGGGGCTGTGCAAGGCTACGCTCGGGCGTAGCTACAGGGGCACGGTCGCTGGGCTGCATAGAGGATGGCCATCGGCGGCGGGGTGAACGGTGAAGGTGATCGTGGGGCTACTGCGTGGTCTCGGCTGTGATCAGAGAAAAAACGATGGTGAAGGGGCGATCTCGATCAATAAGAGAGGAAGAAGAATTGAACACAACTCACCTGGAAGAATCGATGGAGAGGAAGGAGATGAAGATGATCGTAACCCCCTTTTTCTTTTAAACGATGAACAATGCAAAACCCTTTTTTCTTTTAATTAGCAAATTAAATCCCTTTTAATTGATTCTTCCAAAATAACCAAACTAGCCTCCAAGCCTGAAAACACAGAAAGAATTTCCAATCTTATTAAATCACAAAACTGGCCTTAAGGGTTAATTTATCAAAATAACCCTCAAGGTTAAAACCGCAGTAACGGCTCAAGGAACATCCATAAATAACTAGAAATCGTACCTGGGAATTCGTAACAAAAACTCGGGCCTTTATAGCTGAGGAGAATTAACTCTAGTAGCAACATCGAGCACCACGTAATAATACATATCTTCTTGCACAGAAACTTTCAATGCATCATTGTGCGATTCTTCCTCTTCTTCATTTGCATTTGCATCTTTGTTCATCATTTCTTTTCTGTGCTTACTTTAGATCTACTACGATCTGGCTTAATTGCAGTTCCACACCCGAAGAGTCGCTCGTTGAGCTTTCAGTAGAGTCGATGTTCTATCATTACTGCGGAATTCTTCACCATGTACTCCTTTAGTGCTGAATCTTGTTGGTGAGCTTATTGTTATTACTTCCAAATCCTGAGTGCAGCGGCATGCGCTGCTATCCAATTTGGTTAGCATTGCTGCCTTGCCCTCCCTAAGAGAAATTTGAGTGTTGCCTCCATTCGGCATGGTACTTATTTGAATAAGGGTTATTCTGAGGTTGTGAATTTGTGTGTCTAACGTACATGACTGAATCAATGTTTTTGCTATAGAGCTCATATCCGTGATCGCCTCTGTTGAGTGCACAAAAGTCAGGAGTTGAGTGATCAAGAACCGATGCATTCTGAACATTCTATGTTATAGTCATTTTTATATTTTTTACAGAGTTAGTAAGTGTAGCAAGCTGGGCTTGTATAGTAGCCATAGCACTGAGCTCGAATTTATCAAGCAGCTTGTTTTGATTTCTTCCCTAACTTATCTTAGGCCCAGTAGTTTTAGCGGTTGTTTCAATAATTTAATGAGCTTCATTGTACATTTTCTCCATCAGACATCCTCTCGTAGTTGCGTTGAGGATCACCTTGTCCTCATCGAACAACCCGTTGTAAAAATATTCTATTTGAAGGGTATAAGACAAACTATGGTACAAACACTTCACTATAAGCTTTTTGTACCATTCCCATGCTCCTCCTATGGTTGCATCATCCTCTTGTCTAAAACTAGTGATTTCAAGCCTAGAGTTCATACTTTTCGAAGTAGGGAAGTATTTTGCTAAAAAACTTTCGACCACTTGTGCCTTTTCCTTTAATGAATAAGGAAACAAAAATAGATGAGTATCTTCTAAAGAGATACCAACCTCTTGGTTAGCATCGCTAATGGCTAGGAGGTACGCAAATGTTGATGCGGATCTTCCAAAGGTTGACCATTAAAAGGTTCATTGACTCTAAGCATATTATACATATTATTAGTCAAAACAGGTCGCCTACCTTCATCGTTAGGTCTAACCATATCTGGCTATGCTACGTGGTTGAATAATCCTGCTTGAGTTCTCATGACTCTGTCCCTCTCATCTACTCCCTGGGCTGGGGGTAGATTAGTATTGAGGTTTACATTTTCCCCAACTTCTGCACCTACTGCTACTACTACTGTTAATCGATTACTCTTAGGTGATTCTATGCTATTGGGTCCATCCTTCTTCAAATTCTCCTTCTCTGCTCACATCATTTTCTAAGGAGGTTCCGTTCAGGTTCTAGATCAAATGAAAAAGTTGTGCTCATGCACAATTCACACTCAAATCTTGAAGCAAATGTAATAAAAAGAACTTAAAATTTTTTTCCCTTTTTTTATATTCTAAACAATCGCGACTTAAAATAAATTGACACATTCTCCAGCAACTACGCCAAAAAATTGACTGCTGATTTCTAGTTGCCTTATGTGCAAGTAATTCACACTCACGTAA
Organism: Sechiopsis laciniata; assembly: GCA_037833695.1. Taxonomy (NCBI): domain Eukaryota; kingdom Viridiplantae; phylum Streptophyta; class Magnoliopsida; order Cucurbitales; family Cucurbitaceae; genus Sechiopsis; species Sechiopsis laciniata. The sequence continues at coordinate 3,163 of JBBMKA010006680.1, read as the reverse complement.
GTATACGCGGTCTGCAGTAAGTAATAAGTAAATTTTCGATCTCCACAGGGACTGTGATTTATCTAAGGTGATGTTTAGAATTGAACAGAAATAAATGAATGGTAGTTGTAATTGATTGGATTGAAAAGCATAAAAGAGAATAAAGCAGTTGTAAAACAGATTATGAGAGAATAAGGCTAAACTAGGATACTCATAGAAAATAATAGTAATGCGTTATCAAAAAAACATGCGGTAAAGGGTAACTATCATACTAAGCCTCATAAACTTTCGCTTTTGCTTTCGTTCGCATCAAGCCCGACTCTTGCCGTGACTTGATGTAATGCTAAGCCGGCGCTATGTATGCAGTAGTTATGCGTTTATCCATAAACTCCAATTTAAAGTATTAAAAACTTAATACTAACCTACTGAACATGCAAACTAAACTTAGGTTATTTCCTCTTCCGATTTACAACCTAATAGTGCGTGTGGATGGCTGATCGACACTTACTGTTGATGATTTACTCCTAGTTAACATGCCCTACTTACGCCCTTCCTATTTCTTCTTAAACACAACTAAAACTACCCATTTTTCCTAGCATTGCCTTAACAAATTAGTTCCTCATACAAACAAGAAATACAGATAACGACATGGAAAACATGCTGAAATAGTTATACTGAATTGAAAATGAGTTTTTGACAAGAAACAGAAAAAAAACAATATAAACGTGTTTCGAAAATTCTCTTCTCCCAATTCTATTACAAAGGGTCTCCTTTTATAACCATCCTTCGAATATTCCATAATAAGCACAGATCAGTCGACATGATTTCTTTCCTTACATGAATCTGCCAATTATGTACGATCTCTTTCCTAGCATGAATACGCCAATTATGTTTGTTTGGTTAAGGGAAGAATCTCGTGATTTCCGTAATTTGTCTCTCTAGTGTCTTGTTAGTCAACATCTTGCTGTCATTTGATTCTTTTCTTATTTTGCTACGGCACCTTAGTGTTTCTCCGAATGTCACTACGTGTGCAATCACACGCTTTTCTTCTCAGCCCTACGTCGCTTTAATTCCTGCAAAAATAGTTTATTTGCATAAGTTTTGTTAAATACGTGCTAAGTGTGCTAATTTTGACATTTTTCGCTCTTAAATTCATTTCTTCAAGTTTACTCCTCAAATGCTCAAAGAATAACTACAAACAATGATAAAAGAATAACTACCTAATTACACATTTTTCTCATTATACTTACGATTTTTACATTGCAAATAATGATAAAAGAATAGAAAGAATTCTGACTCTATTTAAGAGTCATCACGTGCTTAGTAAGCATGCAAGAACCTCGCTTAAGAAGAAAACGGAATATCGAGCTAAGCTACTGCTTGAGATGATTCATACTAATATATGCAAACCAATTACCCCCGGATCATTCAGCGGTAAAAGGTACTTCATTTCTTTCATTGATGATTTCTCACAGAAAATTTGGGTTTATTTTTTGAAGGAAAAATCAGAAGTATTGAAAGCATTCAAAAAGTTCAGAGTGAAGGCGGAGAAGGAAACTGGTAGATACATCAAAAGTGTACAATCTAATAGAGGTGGCAAGTAAACTTCGACGACTTTCATGGAATATTGCAAGGAGCAAGGCATAAGGCGATTTCTAACCACACCGTACACTCCTTAACAAAATGGTGTGGCTTAGAGGAAAAATCGGACCATTCTTGACATGGTTTGAGAAATGTGATAACTCTCAAGAATTGAGAGTTAAATGGTTTAGGACAATAGTATTTCGCGAGAACTTCGTTGCATTATTGAAAGAATCTGCTCATTTTGTTCATTATAGCGTAATACTTTGGGCGAAAAGTCAAATCCTATAGTTTTCTATTTAGGATTACATTTTAGAGGTTTCTACAGCGAAAAATCCATGAATGAGTGAACTCTTAAGTTTTACTTCATAAGTCCTAATAATTCTATTTTGTTGCAGCATTCCTGAATGAGAAGTATGATGATGCGCTAAAAGAACCGCTGAAGTGAAGCGAGTTGCAATGGAGATTGTCTCTCAGACAAATATCTAAAGGAATGACGCATGTCAAATATCCAAGAGAAGCCTTTCAACCTCAGCGGTCGCTTTCTAACTGCTTTGATAGTGAGGTGCGTGCATGCATCGTGGAGTAGGAAATGTCAGAGGTATAGCAGGAATGGCAGAAGAGTTTTTCGGGGGCATTTTAAAAGCTTGCTTTCATCATTTGAAGAATAAATGGCGGATCGAGAGATCAATTCCGAATTCTTTTTTTTTTTTTTTATCAACTTTTATTCTTAGTTTTTTACTGTTGGACTTAGCAACGCCAGAACATTTTGTCTGGTGCTTTGATCCGTTAGCTTAGTTCTCATTTTTAAGTCATTTCTTAGCATTAGTTTTAGCTTTAGCTGTTTCCATTTCCAGTAGCATAGTGGGAGCTGGATTTGAAGTTTTTGTTTTTGTGATTCCTACCAGATTTCCTTTTAACCTTATTTCTCTTTTATTTCTATTTGCTGTATTTTGGCTTAAGCTTTGTCTTGGGAATACTCGTTGTTATTTTTTTATTTGAATGAAGACTACACACTCAAACACTCACCAAATTCACCAATACATCCAATAATATTTGAATTCGCAAAAATTAATGTCTAAATGAATTAAAAATAAATATGAATAAAAGAATAAAAATTTCTTTAATATTCTTGTGTACAAAAAAGGAAAAGACAATGAGCCTTATATAGGAGATGAAAAGGAAAAACTTCTAATGTAGGACAAAGAAGTAGCCCAACAAATTTGACAAATCCTCTAATTAACCCTATGTTAACGAGGGAAAAAAAGTTAATATCTAAAGTGTACAAGGTTAGGGATTGAGTTGGGTTATAAGAATTTTTTGAATAAATCTAAATTTTTGGGTTGATCAATTTGCTGATCGGCATAACCCTATGTATTAGAGTAACTCAACTCAACCCTATATTTTTGGGTTGGGTTGAGTTCTTTGATTGTATTAATCTTTTTTTTTTCTCTCTCTAAGATTTCATACATGACCAATAAATAAGTAAAAAAAAAAAAAGAAAAAGATATTTTACTTAAATCTAAGTTACCTATCTTATAAATATATATTTCTTACAAATATATTAAAAATATATCTTATTGATTAATCTCTCTCTTTATAT
>JBBMKA010006679.1:0-39786 GCA_037833695.1 Sechiopsis laciniata | reverse complement strand
TATATATATATGTCTCGAGAGGAAAATACCTAGAAACAGAGCTGATTTGAAACAGTCGACTAGTGTTTTTAAGCTAAGAATTGAGTAGCTATGAAAAAATATATACGAGTTGAAACTTGCAAATTAGTAAAATCTTGGCCAACCAGGTCACACCTAATAATAAGAGGTCATGAATTTAAATATCACCCTCAATTATTATAATCTCAATTAACAAAAAAAAGTTAAATCTTGAAAATAATTTCTGCCGATTCTAAAAAATTAGTAAATATAGTTGTATTAATGAATGTTTATAATATCGTGTTAAAGTGTATTCTTGACTATGAATGAAAATACTTTAAAATTTGTCTATATTTATAATTATTATTCTTTAAATTGTTTTAGTGCTAAAATAATTGTGATTGGGGATTAGAATCCATAAATTTGTTAAATTATTCCGTGTACATGTTGATTGCTTGAAATCATCTTTAAAAACCCAAGTTTTACTTTTACATATGAACAAAAAGTAACAATTTTGCAAGTTGTTTTAACTAACATTCTTATTATATATTATTAAAAAATTGAACTTAATCGTCAACACGAAATGTATATTGTTATGAATTCGAATTGTGCAGGAAGTTTCTCAAATTCTATAAACAAATGGACATTAAGTCAAAGCAAAAAAATTTGAAAACATCATATTGGGTGAATGGCAATAAATTTTAATTAGGTATTAGTTCAAAAATTAATGACATTAAGAAGATGAAAAACAAATTAAAATAAAAAAATAAAATTAATTATGAAATTAGATGAAATTTTAAATTATGAAATATATTTTTAAAATAAGAAATTAATTATAAACCTATCTTTAATTTTAAATTACATAATTTATAATTAATTTACTTTATTTTGCAAATTAAAACAACTTTTAATTTATTAGTTGAAAATAAAAATAATATATTAGGTAGATAAAAAAATATAAATATAAATGATAAACAAAAAATAAAATTAATTATAAAATAATCGAAAATTACAAAATATATTTTTTTATAAAATATTATATATATATATATATAACGAAAATAAAAAGTAAATTATGCTACTGCAAGGATTTTATGTTGTTGCAAAAAATTTCCAAATTCATAAAAAGTAGGATAAATCAATTTTAGAGTCACATTAATGAAAAATCGAACATATGTATGTTTAAAATAGGTCTGGAAACGTTTATAATAAATTTAAATAATATAAAGAATCAATAATCGAGCAAAACTGTATAGGTTATATATATAGAGAGAGAAGGAAACAAATAACCATTTTAGGTGCTAATAACAATATAACTAAACTTGCCTAACTTGTAATAAAAATATCATGAATTGATATCACACACTTTAAATGTAGTTCAATAAAATAACTCAATGTACATGATGTCCATAATTTACTTTCTTAGTTCGTACTTTGTAGTAATCAAAAGGCTGTCCACATTATATCCCCTTTTGTCGTCCTTTTCATGATAGCTGTTGTAAATCGGCCGTTTGACACACGACAGTGGTTCCATTGATATACTGTGGTATTGGTAAGACGGTCGACCCTCGTACGATGGACTGCTGCTAACCGAGTGCGGCGGCAGCAGCATATTGCCTTCATCTGGTTGCACCACCACCTTTGGACCTTGTCCTACAAGAATTCTAATTAGCTTTGGTTTCTTTGTATCCACTTCATTCCCTTCTCTCTTCTTTCTCTTCGTTGTTTATTTCAGGCTCTTTGATCTCGATGTTCTCATTGGATCTTACACCTTTGCAACAAATTTTCTTCATGATCTTTCCTGGCTTACAGCAAGCCACTTTAATATTTAACATTGTTGTGAAATATATATTCTCTCTAAGTAAGATTATAGGAGAAAATGTAAATATGAGGGATAATACATAAGAAATGATTTAAAGGTAGAATGATTAGATGTACTTAAAAGGGAAATGAATGATTATTAAATGAACATGATTAGAATGCATAGAACGATTAATTATGAGTATATTAAGAGTCTTCATTAAGGTCCAATTATTGTTTATGTGTTGAAAGGGTCGGTGACCTAATGATTTTATTATTTGGTAGAAATCCAGTTCAATATCATGGTCACAAATTCGATTTCTGAAATTGATATTTGCAGTAGTACCACTTTGTAGAGTTTGTGATCCCCTCCTTCATTTGATCTATTTCGGCTTTAATGTATTTCTTATTCAGATTCACAATCATAACTCTTCCTTCCTATTCATATATAAGGAATACTTCTTTGATCAAATTAAATAAGATTGAAAAAGCTATCTTAATCATTTCCTTCTCTGATTACGTGAGTTTCTTGTTGAAACTGTAATAGATTTTGAGGGTAAATGATTTTGTTGCCTAAATGTCAGTAAGAAGAAATTATTCTCATCCCAGATTTGATCCCCTTGGTCCAATAAGCCTCTAAATAAATCGGTTGTTTAGACTTGAGTTAGACAACTAAATCAAACACTGTCATTTGCCAGACTACTTAACTCAAATCGTTAGAATTGAGTTAAGTTATTCTTTACCTTGAATTAGGTTAGGTTATGGTTTTATAATTTGCGTTCAGTTGTGTTTGTTTTCGGGTTGACCATTCTTTTTCTCCTTCAACCCAATCGAATAATATTATATATGTGTAAGACTAATTAACATAATAAATTCTTAACATATTGATAAAAAGTATATATAACCTAACGTTTAAGTATAGTATCATCCACTTTTTCTTTATTTTATTTACTATATTTACAAATTATGAGTTGAGTTTGAGAGAGAAAAGAGGAGATTGATACAACTAGAAAACCCAACCAACCCAGTGGTTAGGATTTGGTTAAATTACTCTAATACACATGGAGGACGGGTTGGCGGAATGACCAACAAGAAATTTTGGATTGGTCCAATAAAATTCTCCCAATTCAATCCTGCTTTGACGATGCACACCCTTAGTCCCTTGTTTTTCTTTAAATCTGGTCTCTAATTTCTAGCCCATAAAAAAAAAAAAAAGACAGACACCCATCAAAATGAACAAACCGAATGTTTAAGCCCCGTTTGAAAACCATTTGGTTTTTATTTTTAGTTTTTGAAATTTAAGCTTATTTTTACCCATATTTCCTACAATTTGCTTCATCTCTCCAACAATATATCTAACTTTTCTTAAAAAAATATGTGAATCCTAACTAAATTTCAAAAACAAAAACAAACTTTTAGAAACTACTTTTTTTTATGTTTTCAAATTTTGGTTTGGTTTCTACAAATATAGGTAAGATATAGATATCTATATAGAAGAAAATATATGGTATAGTGTTTGTTATAGGCTTAAATTTCAAAACCAAAAACTAAAAACAAAATGGTTATCAAACGGGACTTAACGTTTCAAAAGTTTGCTCTTAAAGATCACAGTGAATGGTGATATACATACGAGGGAATTTTACAAGAACTTCAAAGACTTTTTTGCAGCAGCGGTGCCAATGGAGGTTAACTTTCAACACCATAAGAACCACCTGCAAGAAAAAAAAAAAAAAAAAAAAAAAAAGAGTTTTTTCTTAGAAGAGAAATCAAAATCATTGTAATGGGGAGAGGAAACGAAATAAAAATCTTTAATTTCCTCCATGGCTGAAGCTCAAACCAAAGAAGCTCTGATCTGAAACTGGAAACAGAGCTAGAATTATGTCTAAAATGCCTTGGTTAATTAGGATACATGATTCAAAAGGAAGATACTTGGAAACAGAGCAGATTAAAAGAAACAGTGGTTTGTTCATACAAAAACTGGTTTCAATTAGAGCGGCTTTGTAATTTAATTTTGAGATAGCTAATGAGATTACGCCACGTCGACTTGTCGAGAAATGGGGTTGAATTTGAGTGGTTGGTTGACTACATCGAACCATCCCCTCACCACATCACAAAAACTACCAATTACAAAACTAAGATAGCAATTTAGTTTAATTTGGGTTTTATTTTTATTTTTATTTTTGGTTAAAGAACACTGAAGTATGGTTCCAATCGGATAGATTTTGAAAGATAATCATGTGAAGACATTCTCTAAATTGTTGATCAAAATCATTTGCCGGTTTTTTCAATCAACTTTGTTCATATTTTTCATTTTCATTTTTTTAAAATAAATTTAATAACGTGTTTGAACCCACAATTTTAGTCACTAAATTCAAATATTTTAGTCACTAAATTATATATTGTGCTAATTGGATATATTCTTGTTTTGACAAAAAACTGTTAATGAGATTTTGCCACGTCGACCTGTAGAGAAATAGCGTTGAATTTAAGTCGTCAAGTTGACTACATCGAACCATCCTCTCACCTTCCCACAAAAACTTTCCATTTCAAAAGTGAAAACTGGATGCATCACTCATAGACTATAGTATTTGAAACAATTACATTTTTAATTTTTTAATTTAATTAATTATCTCCTCAAATTTGATAAGTGTTGAAATTAAAATGTATATTAGATTGAAAAGCTATTCTTGATCATTTCTCTTGTTGAGATTGTAATAGCTTTTTAGCGTAAATGATTTTTGGTACCTAAATGTTCGCATGAGAAATTATTCTCATCTTAACTGCTGTTAGACTTAAGTTAGACAACCAAGTCAATATATATAAAATCAACTATTCGAGCAATTCAAACTATCCAACTCAAACTGTAAGAATTGGGTTGATTTATAATTTACTTTGAATTGGATTGAGTTATAATTTTATAATTTTCGTTAGATTAAGTCAATTCTCATGTTGGCCAATTGTTTATTCCTTCAACCCAACCAAACCCCAATTAAAAATAAAATTGATTAACAAGATAGGTTCTTAATATATTGATAAAAAAACATGTACTAATATTGATAACATCATTACTTATCTAACTTCCAGTACAGTATAATGCATTCTTTCTTTAATTTATTTACATATTTACGGACTATGAGTTGTGTTTCAAGGAAGAAAGAAAAGATTGATATAATCTGAGAACTCAACCCAACAAAAAAAAATATAGAGGTATGATTGGGTTGGATTAGTTGATATATTATACGGGTTTGATAGATTGACCAACAAAAAAAAAAATCTCCTAACCCAAATTGGCTAGTTTCTTATTATAAATTGGGTCTCTAATTTCTAGCACAAGTCAATTTTCCATCGTTGAAAAAACTTTTTTCACGTAGATAAACATGAAACACCTTTGCTTTTCTTTGAATTGTTTCTCAGCTTCTTCATGGAGCTTTCCTTGCTTTCTTATGTAACTTTCTCTGTATTAATGATCTCCATGGTCAAAAGAAGTGAGCCCCAAGTGGGGTTTCCCTTCCATAATGGTAGGTCAGCTTTGAAAGGACAATGCACAATAATGACTTGCATTATTTAGTGTTTGTTCATTTTATCCTCTTAACAGAAAAGGTTTAGAGAAAGTGAAACCAAACTTTTAGAAGCATAAAGAAACTGATTTATAAAACTTTTTTCTAACTATGAACAATATAGTATACATAAAGGGGATTAGTAGGTATTTCTTAATTCATAACCATAAAAAAAAAAAAAAAAAAAAAAAGAAGAAGAAATTCAACCTCTCTCACTGAAATGAAGGCAAGTTTGCATATATTTGTATGGATAATAAATATATAAAGAGTAAAGCTCCCTTAAACATGCATGTGTGCTCGGAGCTCTATATTTTGCTTATGCTACCACAAATTTTATTACATAAATAAAAATATAAAAAATTATATAAATTTTGTGGTACCTAATAGTTCGAGAAAAATGAAGATTCACGAAAAAGAAAAACGTAGAGAGGTAGAGACAAATTTTGGTTGATCACAAGAGCAATAGCTCATAAGTATCACATGCATTCTCATGTCATGAGTTCAAATACCCTCTATATTAATCATAGTTTAATTAAAAAAAGAGTTATAATATGTAAAAGTACTCTTACTAGGGTATAAATTTAATTCTATTTTTAATTAAGAAATCATGAATTTGAATCTTTTCACTCAAGCTAAAAAATAATAATTTAACGTTGACCTCAAAATTAAAAATGCTTTATTACATCCTAACAAACATCAATTTCACATATAAACAAAAATTATTAGGTTTGCAAGTTGTTTTTAAATAGCATTCTTAGTATATTTTTTTGGACATGAGTTGTTGGCCCCTCATTATATATTTAAGATCTTTCCCTTTAACTTAACAATGTGAGATTTTGTTCACGACCTAAAAAGTCTTATATCAATGAAAGTGTTGCTTCTTCTTTATATACCCAAGATTTTCCCCTAACTTATTAATGTGAGATTTTGCTCGCATGTATTAACAACATCTTGTAAAGACTAAAAGAAAGATGAAGTAGGTAATGAAAAAAAAAATGAAAGAAACTCTATTTTATAGTTGAAGATGATCAAAAGTTGCACAACTTTTTGAAATTCTCACTACTACAAAGAAATTTCATGTCAGGTAGACGACCGACGTCAAAAGACGTGACATAAAAGTCCTTAAATGTCGAGCACCCTTTAATGACGAGCAATGCCCGTCATCAAAGATGCCCAACTTAAAATGTGGACTTCATCAAATACGCCCGTCATCAATGTAGTAAACATTTAATAAAAAAAAAAAAAAAAGCTAAAACTATCTGTTGAAAGTGTAACATTCCGAGCATGGCTGCAGCCAACTTCCTGCATGAAGAATTCATAGAAGGAAAACTATGTTCATAACTTCACAATCACATCTCAAAGAACATCCAACACACAAAAATACAAAAAAACAAAATGCATGGATCATACGAATGCTAATTGAAACAAAAACAAAGAAGAACTCAAACCTGAGAAGAAGCTAGAAGACTAGGATGATAAAAATATTGTTGGTGAAGCAAAGCTTGTTACATCAAAACTTGTTGCTGCTTCAATACTTGATGTTGCATTCTTATCAAATGAATATTGCATTTACAATCAAAGAGGCAAGGAAAAAAGGGAAGAATAAAAAACCCCTAATCTAGATTTGTTATGTGAAAACTCTACCAGTTATAATTCCATCACATAATCATTATTGGCAGTGGGAAAAAAAATATTTGAAGTTAGAAAATTCAATACCTTAAGTTCTACAACTCTTTGAAGTTGACCGATCTCGTGGTTCTTCTTGAACTAAAAAACTGTGCCTCCGATGACGGCAACATACTCATCCTCTTCCTCTTCTACTTCAATCGAACTAGACCCAGCAAAAATACCCGAGCGACAGAAAAAAGGATGAATTTTGAGGGAGACGACGCCAAAAATCGTTGAAGGGGAAAGAAAAGCATTGAGGGAAAGCTTAGTCGGAAGGTTTAAAACGCACAAAGAGGTGGTGAATTTTTGGCTTAAACAAGGGGAAAAAGTGGAGGGAAATGAAAATTTCAAAAATTAGACTAAAGATGACGGATACTTTTAATGACGAGCAAAGCAAAAGATGACAAGCTCTTTTAATGACATGCACTTTTAATAACGGGCAAAACAAAAAATGACGAGAAATGTGTCATCTCTTGATGCTCGTCATTAAAAGTGCATGTCATCATATGTCCGCCTTTAAAAAAAAAAAAAAAAACTGTATGTCCGTCATCTAACATCAGTATTTTTTAATCTCATTTTGTTAGCCGGTCATCATCTATGCCATTAATTGTAGTAGTGATTAAATCATTAAAATATTCCATTAAATAAGGTTAAAACCAAATCTTAAATATTTGAGGATTTTTCATGAGCAGTAAGAAAAAGGGGGAAAGATCTGCAAATATCAAAATTTAAAAAAAAAAAATTAAATAAAGCAAAAATTGATTTAATCACATTAAATTGATAGTCCCAAAACTGATAAAATTTAATCAAGTAAAACAAATAGTTTTCAATCAAATAAATAAACTTAAATCAAATTAAATATTTTGAAATATTGTATAAAAAATAATATAATTAAAACAGGAGGCTAGTATTTGTTATTTACTAAATATCATACATGAAGGGATAAGAAAAACAGAGTAAAAATTTGACACATCTCCATCCACCAACCCTTATGAATACCAACCTCCTCCCCCGCCTCTGCCGCCGTCGCCCCCTCCGTCCGTAAAAACTCTCAAATCCTCTTCCTTCGGTCACCACCACACTTCAACCCTTAAATCGCCTTCATCTCCTTTCTAATTAAATACAAGTATTTGCAGTTACAACATGATGATATGGTGTAAACCTTAGGTTCTTCATGGAAGATGTTTGGTTTCTAAACAAAACCAAAAGCATCTTTTGTTACACCACACGTATTTGCTTAAATCAACATTTGTCTGTTTTGAAATCTATTTGTTATAGCCTAATCACATTCTTGACTCTAAGTAGTAAGGATGCCTAATCCCATCATTATTTCTTAAAAATCCAACATTTTATTTTCATTAATTCAATGAAACATAGCTTTCTTCTTTTTGTAAATAATTAAAACTACAATGAATTTTTGTTTTAAAGAATCTACAATCGAGTCAAACTTTATAATGTATGCATATATTCCAATAATAAATGTAATGTATCAACTTATTAAAAATATAACTTCCATTCCCTTAGCCATTCATTTTCCCTCTTGTTTCTTTTTTTCCTTATGATAAATACGAATTTATGACCTTTTGGTCGTGGTAATTAGAAGGTTGCCCCACATTATATCCCCTTCCGCCGTCCCCTCCGCCGTAGCTGCCGTAAATTGGCTGTTCGACGTAGGACGGCGGCGCTGCTGGTATCCTGTAGTTTTGGTATTGGTAAAGCGGCCGACCCTCGTACGATGAATTGCTACTAATCGATTGCGGTGGCGAATCGCCTCGATCCGGTTGCCCCAACGCTTTTGGATAATCTATTATCAAACAACAACATGGTTTCTTCGGGTCTTTACCTTCTTCATTCGTTTTCTCAGGCTCTTTGATGTGGATGCTATTAATAGATCTGTCGCCTTTGCGGCTAATTTTGCCCATGATCTTTTCAGGCGTAGAGGAAACCACTTTGATCAAAATCGTCCCCTGTTTCTCATCATAAACCTGGTCTCGAATTTCTACAACATTACAAAAACAAAAAAACAAAAAAAGAGATACCCATCAAATTAAATTACGAAAGGTTAAAGATTTCAAAAGGATTGTCTTAAAATGGTGAAATACATACGAGGGAATTTGGAGAGAATTTTTCTGACTTTCTTATAGCAGCCATTGCATTGGAGGTCAACTTTCAACACCATATGAACAACCTGCAAGGAGAAAAGAAAGAGTTTTTAGAATTGAAAATCAAAATCAGTGTGATAGAGAAGGAGGAGAAAGTGTAAGGGAGAGGAAGAACTAACCTTTTCTTCCATTGTTGAAGATCAAACCCAAGAAGCTCTGTTCTGAAACTGTAAGAATGCCCTGCTCAATTGGGATATGATTCAAAAGAAGAAGAGAAACAGACGGTTTTATTTTAAAATGTGGTTTTGGTTTGAAATTTAAATTGATTTCGGTTTGACTTAGTCGAAGGATTTAACCCCTTTTGTTTCCTTCTCTCTTTCTATTGGGGCGGGGGTTTGAAATTATTGAGCAGATTAAACCCTTTGTTTTCTTCTCTCTTTCAATTTAACAATTTTTGGGGGTCAGTGTTTTCGACCACCCGAAGTATGTGGAAGAATTTTTGGATCACGCGTTAGTTTGAAAAAGTTATTTTATTTAAATAATTAAAAATTGAGTTGTAGAAAAAAAAAACTTGTTTAAATTTTTTTTAGCTCCTTTCATAATTATTTTATTTTATTTTTTTATTTTTAAAATTTAAGCATATTTTTAATTTAAATTTCCTAAAATGTGTTCTACTTGTTTTAGAATTTATCATATTTCCTTAAAAATATATGTAAATGTTAACCAACTTTCAAAAACAAAAACAAATTTTTGGAAGCTAGTTTTTTTTGTTTCTAAACTTTGGTTTGGTTTTTATAAATATAGGTAAGATGTAGATATTCAAGTAGGAAAAAACATATAATAAAGTAGTTGTTATAGGCTTAAATTTCAAAAACAAAAAATAAAAAACCAAATAGTTATCAAACGGGGTTACTTATTTAGATGTAGATTTAAAATGAGTAGTTATTTTAACTAATTAAAAAAAAAAAAGAATGATTAGAAATGCGTGTGAGTTATTTTGAGGAGTTGAAAATGAATTATTAAAAATGAGTAGTTATAATTTAATGATTAGAAATGAGTGGTTAAATAAAAATTTATTTTTAATAGTAAAAATGAGAAGCTGATTAGTTACAAAACTCGTTTGAATGTAATTTTTTTTATAAGTAGTTAATAACTACTTATTTTAAATCCGTCATAAATTCAACAAACAAACACCCTCATAGTCTCTTTGGTGAACAGGCTCAACTTTTTTTTGTCAACCACCCCAACAATACCTCAACGATATTAGTGTGATTTCTGAATCATAGTCTCATTTTAAATCCTTCATAAATTTAGTTAATAGTCTTCAATCAGTTTCAGCTGATAAGCTTCTATTAGTTTTAGCTGATAGTCTTTAATCATTTCAAGTGGTCCCCTTAAATCAGTTTGAAGATAGATTCCAGTTTACTGATTGCCTTCAATCAGTTCAATGTTAGATTCAATCAGTTCACAATTATTGAACACATAAAAACTAAAATTGAACATTAAAAATTGTGTAAAGAAAAAAAATTGAAAATTCAAAATATGTGTTGCAAAAAAACACCAAAGAAAATCTATGAATAACACTTTTCAAAAATAATTATGGATGTAGCAAAAAATATTAGGCAGTTCTTGTAAAATGCCAAAAATGTCCACGCTTCAATCACCTTCAGCTAATAGACTTGAATCAATTTAACTCATTGAAAACAATCAGTAAAACTAATTGAAACAAAGAGTGTTCAATCAATACATCTTCTTTGTTCGAACTTTCTTCATTCTTATTCACCATAATACTGATTGAAGGCAATTGTTGACATAGATTGAAGGCAATTGATAACACCGATTGAAGTCAATCATTTATACTAATTGAAAACAAGTGAAACTGATTGAAGCATATCAGTTAAATGATTGAAGCTAAATAAGATGATGAAGAGGCAATTAGTGATATGGATAGAAGATAATCGTTGACATTGATAGAAGACAATTAATGACGAAAATTGAAAAAAAAAGTGAAACCGGTTGGCACCTATCAATTAAATGATTGAAGACAGTGAAATTTTTAACTTCACTCAATTCCCATTTCCTCGAATTTGTTCTGTTTTTCCTACCTCAAAACTCAAATGGATTCAATCTTTTCTCTATGTAGTTAGACTCTTCCTTCTTTTTCCTTCCTTGCTTTCCTAACCCTTCAAAATATCATCGATTACACAACCAAGACCAAACCGAACTTTTAAGCTACTTATAGAATACATGATGTTTTGATCATCAAGCACATCTCCCAAAAACATGGAATTGTAAAGAAAACCAACAAGAAAAATGAAGAGATAACAACCTAAAAAAAAAAAAGCTATAAGACTGAAATGTTCACAAAGAAACCCCCATTTTTTTTTATTTTGAAACTGCTAGACATTTCAAGGCAAACAACCATAATCAACCCATCCCACTTTCACACATTACCCACTTCAATAAGTAGAGAATTTCTAGCTATTAAGAGACGACGAACCTACCCGGATCTCTACAATTGTATGATATTGTCTACTTTGAGACTAGACCCTCATGACTTTGTTTTTGGGCAACTCCCAAAAACTCTCATATCAATGGAAATGTTTGTCATTCCTTATAAATCTAAAATCTACTCCTTATTTAACCAATGTGAGATTCTACAACACTTTGGTTGTATTCCCAACACTAATAAAACCAATCAAAGAAACAGAGCAGCTCCAAAAACATCCAAGATAAGAAAACAACGAAGCAACAATGACCAGAAGAAGAAGAAGACGAGGAAGGTGAAGAAGAGCATCGACCAGCCTTCACTGAAGAAATCAAAATGAGATAGTTCGGCCAAAAAGGAAAAAAATCGGAGGAGATGAATTTCAGGAAATTGGAAGAAAAAATAAATCATGTTGTTTGTAGAAGAAGAGAGGAAGACAAAAGCTGAGGGGTATGGGTGGGACTGTGAAGGAGATGAAGGCTAAAGGGTAGAATGGGTATTTTTAAAAGTGCAATGTAAAATCTGCTAGATTGCCTATCCAAATATTTTAAACCTAAATGATAAATGTGAACACATTTTTTAAAATTATACAAGAAAATAATAAATTTGTAAGAAAAAATTGTAGAAAACTTATCATAAGCATCGTTTACAAACTTTTTGTCCCCTTTTTTTTACAAGAATGACACACATTTCTAAATTTATAATATAAAATAGTATTTTAACAAAAACTAATAATTGGGTAAAACGGTTTAGTTTTTTTATATATAGAATAAAACAAATAATCATTTATTTGCTAAGAGCATAACTAAATTGAGATTATAATAGCTTTTGAGGGTAAATGATTTTTGGTGTTTTAAATATAGGTAGGAGAATTTATTCTCCTCATGAATATGATCCCTTATGCAAAAACCATCTAGATAAGTTTGGTTGTTAGACTTTGAATTAGACAAACCAAGTCAACAAACACCATCGTTTGTAGGGGTGTACATAAAATTGACAAGCAGAGTAATATATACTACTCAACCTAAATCGTAAAGAATATTGTGTTGAGTTGTAGTTTATTTTGAGTTGATTGTCTTTTTTTTAAAAGAAAATTATTTTGAATTGGTTGGATTATGATTTTAATAAATAGTGTTGGATTGGGTCATTTTTGGTTGGCAAATTTTTGCTCCTTCCACTCAAATCCAAATTAAAAATAATATTTTTTATATATATGTAAAATTAATTAACGAAATAAGTTTTTAACATTTCAATAAAAAAACATGGACTAATAACATAGATAACTTAACTTCAAAAAAAAAAAAAAAAAAAAAAAAAAGCATACATCTTATGAAAATTGTTTGTAAAGGGAAGAGAACTTGAATTTGGACAAAAAAAAAAAAAAAAAAAGAGATTACAGTGGAGGCTATGGCTATACCCATTGAGAAGAAGTCTAATTTGGATAATGTCTTTCGTTGGGAGGGGGCTATCTATATCCCTAGCATAGAGTGCTTGAAGAAGGGGCAATTTTTGGGCACTCCCTATCCTTAAGAAAGCTGTGATTACACTTTCTAGTCTAAATTTGAATTTTATTTATAAAAGTAAGTGTGGTGATCATTTTGGTTCTGTTCATGTCCTTTTTAAGGAAGAGTTGATTGATAAAAGATTTTCTATTATTGGGTTGAACGAATGCTACCCTCGAAGGTGTCTTCACTCCTCTACAGTTTTGGAGCTCTCTTCGTTCCCTTTGGTGGTTACAAGTACGTCAGTATGTATTAAGTCTATTGGTTTAACCTCCAAAGCTCATCAAAACTCAACTTGTATGGTGTTGAAATTTATTAGTTTGTCCTTTACGTTGGGTTCGCTCATTCCCATATGTAATAAGGTCGGCTTACAGGATATTGGTGACTCATTTAGATTATTCTTTATTGTTAACTCTCTTTGTAAAGGTCGATCTCGGTCTGAATTGTAAACTGATATCATAGTAGCTATAAGTTTCTATTTGTTTTCATCATTATTTCTCATTTGTGAGGAATGGTTTTGTATGACTTAGTATTAATAATAATAATAATAATAATAAAACTATTATACACTACTAAAAAAACTATATTTCCTCATGCAGTAGCTTTCACAAGTTGTATAAAAAAGTAAGATTTACAAGTTCTAAAAAAATTTACATTCACAAATACATAACAGATCAGCATCCAGGATTTTCTTTGATGTAGTAGTCAGAAGACAACCCCACATTATATCCTCTTTCGTTGTCTCCTTTGCTAGGTCCTCCCCCATGGTTGTTGTAAATCGGCATTTCAACGTAAGATGGTGGCGCTGTTTCATTACTAGCAATGTCACGACTGTAGTCGTGACATTGGTAAGACGGCCGACCCTCAAACAATGGACTGGTGCTAACCGAGTATGGCGGCACCCGATTGTGTTGATCTTGTTGCACCACTTCTTTTAGCTCGTGTATCACAATTGTATATTCAGACGTTTGTTTCTTTTTGTCCTTTTTCTTTTCTTTTATCTTTTTCTCTTCTTTCTTCTCCTCTTCTTTCTTTTTGCACCATAGTTTCTTCGTGATCTCTTCAAGCGTACCACAAATCACTTTAATCAATTGCAACACTGAAATATTCACACTGAGTAAGATCTTTTCCATAATCATCATTCAATAACATGTCAAATATCAATAATAATGCATTATGTCCATATCAAAAAGGGAAACAATAAAAAAGTTACACTATATTTAGATTAATAATGAGATCTACATCCACTTTAATTTGTAAAGAAAGATCTAAATTTTACTACATAAGGATATTGAACAAGCTCAAGCTCAAATCTCAATCTCATAGAGCAAAGAGCACTAACCGAACAGAAGAGAAGACAAACTTCTTATTTGCTCATGAAATCATAATCATGGTTAAGGTTAATAAATAAAAGTCCAATTTCGAGGGAGTCAGTAGAATGAAAGGATTATGGAAGGAATAAAAATATAAGAGAAATGTGTTGGAATACAAACAAAGTGGTACCACATTAATTAGAAGAGGAGAATATTATAAATATATAATTGATGACAACCATTTTTATTAATATGAAATATTTTTAATGAAATAAAAACAATTTAATAGATTTGGAGCTTGGAAATCTATTTTACAAACTAGTGGTGAACTACTTTTAGTAGAAGAAATTTTTTTCTCGTTTTGATTATAGAAAAAATGAATAATGATTATGAGGCACTTATAGTTTAATCCTCTTTTTCGGTTTGATCCCTTATCCTAAATACTCCAAAATAAATAGTTGTTCAACGGACATGATGTATGACTTATTAATAGGGGTGAAAGAAAAAACCAGGAAATCGAATCGAACCAAACTGATCCAATAGATTGGTTATATTAGATAAAATGAGGTTCTACCTCAAAATTAATTATCCTCGCATTTTCAATGTGGGACAATTAATACAAGGTGAGTATCTCCAACATTCTCTCTCAACATGAGGTCATATAGGAAAGACCATGTTGAAATTATTTTTTGGGTTTTTTTTATCGGAATTTTGGGGGGTCATTAGTCACATTGAGATCTAACACCACATTAGATAATATAGAGTTCTACCTCAAAACCAATTGGCAATAGGGGGAGTATTCCATATCTCTTAGAAACATGTTGTAGAACCCTCACATTTTCAATGAGAGACAATTGTCATAAGGTGAGTATCTCCAACAGGTTGATTTTTTAAAAATATTAGATCATTCAGTTTGATATTTTAAATAATCGAAATTTTTTTTTATAGAAGAACTGATATAAAAATTTAACCAAACGGAGTGAGTTTGTTTTACGGAGAAGGAGAGTGGAGCAGAGAAATTCCAGAGAAAATGCTTGCTCGTCATTAAGAGCAATACGCTCAATAAATAGAATCGTTACACTACACGACAAACAATCCCAGAGACCATTAATCATACAACACGTGGAAAGCAGGAAAAGGTCACCAAAACAATACAGGAACAAGGAACCAGACGATGCCGTTTAATACAAATAAATAGAGGAGCCTAAAACGATGGCGTTTTATATATCTTTCCTAACAGAGTGTATAATAGCGAAAGGAAAACCAAAATATATTTATATTTAGATTTGATTGAAGAATCAACAAAAATGTGAAATATGAAACAAAACATTATATATTATATTATTTATGGGAAATGTTGTTTTGGGCGAGTAAAAAAAAAAAAAAAATCCTAAAATCTAATTGAAAATGAGACCGAAAAATTGAATCAAATTCTCATTGAAATCAAAATTGAAAACCGAACATAAACCCAACCAAATCAAATAAAAAACAAACCAATGATTTTGTCATTAATTAGACATCAGTTCCAAGTCATTGTTTTTTTTAAAAAAAAATAAAGAAACTTGTTTAGTTGTCGGTAAAGTACAAAACGGACAATAATCGAAATAAAATCACCCCAACTTATTAACCAAGAAATTATAGGAACCTCCATCCCTAAATATGGTTGAATTCAAAACACAACAAAGTCAACAAACAGGTTCGTTGTTCCTCATTATAAACCTGGTCTCCAATTTCTATCACATAACAACAAAAATATCCCCATCAAAATAAAATACATTCAAAAGATTTACCTTAAACTACAAACAGTGAAAGAATAGTGATATACATACGAGGGAATTTGCAAAGAACTTTCTTGAATTTCTTGTAGAAGCCATAGCATTCAAGGTCAACTTTCAACACCATAAAAACCACCTGCAAAAAAAAGAGAAAGTTTTTAAAAGAGAGAATCAAAACCAGAGTGATGGGGAAGAAAAAGAAAGTGCAGGAAAAAACAAGCAGTAACCTTTTCTTCCATGGCTGAAGCTCAAAGCGAAAGAGCTCTGTTCTGAAACAGAACAGATTAAAAGAAACAGGGGTTTGTTCATAAAAAAATTGTTTGGGTTGGAATGGGTTTGTAATTTAATTAGAGGTAGCCAATGAGATTATGCCACCTCGACCTGTGAAGAAATGGGGGGTTGAATTTGAGGCGTTTGTTGACTAAATTGAACTTTGTTAAAACTCCATTACAAAATTAACCATCAGTCTTTTTAGTCAACTTTGTTAATATTTGTTGTTTTCAATATATATATATTTTTGTTTAATTTAATGATATTACATGGTAAGGTTGAGTTTGGTTAGGATCAACCCAAAAAGTTTAGATGGGTGACTTTTATAGATAAAAATTGTGAATCGCACCTAATATCTACCTTAGGTTATTGCCATTTATCTTGGGTTAAATGTGAGAGTGTGTGTTTGTAGAGTCAATATATAAGATTCATTTTAGAACTTTTGTTCTTTGAGAAGGAGTTTTGAACTACTGTCATTAACCTCTTGGTATTCATTTTCTTGAAGAACAAATTATGAATGAAAGCAATCTCTGAAATCTGATAGTGGAGTAAGGATAGATGTGTCAATCTCTTTTCCATCTCTTCTTCTTTAAGTTCATGTTAGATCCATTTGTATACTCTAATTTTGGTATTGAATCTGGAATTTAATTTTGATATATATATATTTATATTGTTTTTGTTGAATTCATGAGTTCTTTCCGCATCCACTTAATTCAAAAAATATTAAATTAAAACATTGAGAACTCAAATAATATTGTTGGACTTCTCCCTCGAAAGAAAATTAAAATTATTATTTTGGTTTCTAAATTTTCATGTCTCATCTATTTGATTTCTAAACTTTAAATATATTATTTTTGTCAATTAGCCACCATCATTTGAAAATGTGATGAGACATAAAAAATAACAATTTAAAAAAAGCCAAATGGTGTAAGATTGGGTTAAAATTAATGGATGAAATTATTTAATGGGATAAATGATTTTAATGGTGGGTAAGGTAGGGCACCATAGAATTTAAAGTGTTAAGTGGCATTTGATAATCATTTTTTTTATTAGTTTATAACTTATTTCTTTATCTTAAATTTTGCCTCTAATATATATAAACTATTTGAATTCTTATCCAAATTTCATAAACAAAACTTTGAAAGATAGTATTTGTTTTTCTTTCCAAAATATGGTTTGGATTTTGAAAATGTATACACCAAGATAACACAACAACAAAATTTCGGCCTTGTGACTTCAATTATAAGCCCCACAAATCTGTAGGTTTGATAATATCATCATCAATACGAACAAAAGGCTTTGCCTTGTTGGCTTTAGGCCTTTATAAACCCCACAAGCTATATTTTCAATTGGCACTGCCAAATTGATGCCTTCTCCCTTGCAGCTATGGGAAATGGATTGTGTTGATGCAATTTCCCATTTTTGTCAATTGTGATTTGTGAATCAATGGCGCTGCTCAAGCTTGGATTTGTTGGGATTGGCTTTGAGTTTTTTGTACATTAGGTTTTGAAATTTTGTGATTGGGTGAGATGATTTGCTAAACTGTTATGAATTCTGAAGATTCGAACCTGTAATTTCATGATTATTTGGTTACGTAAGGTGTCATTAGAGGTCTGCTGCTCATTTTGAAGGATGATTTGCTAGTTATAAGTATACAAATCATTATTCATAAAATTCCTTTGCCTCGAACATTTGTGATTTCGCTCTTCATTATACCTGCAAACTCATCCTTCTTCGTTTCTTCTGCCTGTTAGATTTTTTTTTTTTTTTTTTTTTTTTTTTTTTTTTTTTTTTGACGTTGGGTGGTTTTTTTGTTCCTTTGGATTGGATTTTGATCTGGGTGAGAAAAAAAGAAAGATATTTTTTTCCCTTTAAATGACAACTTCGTCTTTTTTTTATATCACTCTCAAATTTTGGTTTTGGAAGTTAATGGTAATAATTATAGAGTTTGAGTGGTAATTGATCAAATTAAAATTGTAGAGATAAATATTACAAATAAAATAGTTTATGAGTGGTATGGACCATTTTTCTATAATTTTAATAAAATAAATGACAAAATGGAAACTGAGATAATTATACCATCTCCAATGTGCGAGGTATATTAAACATCATTCATGCATATTAAAGAACGCTTTTATAAGTAAGATTTCACAACTCACTCAGAATTGAAATCATACTAACATATGATCATCCTAGTGAAATATTTATTAACCTCTATAACAAAAGTACTTAGACGGATAACATGTTTCATCTTTCAGTCTTATGCAAAACTCTTTTGCATAGGCACCCCCATCAACAATATATCTCTACATGAACAACCAAGATTAGGTATTAGGTTTGTCTGCGGCTATTGTAAAGCGGGCCGTACAAACAATGTCACTAGAACGGAGCAATCAGTCTTAGTTCATATACAATAGACATTTTTAGGTAATTCACTTGGGCTTAGCTAGATCCACGTGTATGTCCAACATACTTGCCAAGTGTATATAGTAATAACCAGAGTTAGAACGTTGGTAATCCAATTAACGTGTTAAGTTTGGATAATGTGATAACTAAATAATCAATGAGAATAATGAATAACTTCTTACTAGTTATAAGTGGAATATAATAAATGTTGTTTGAATTTTATAAACTATTGTCCCTTTAGGGCACAACAACTAAGACATTAAACATGACATACACAAATAAAGAAATGTACATTTAGAAGGATATCATGCACATAATCAATTAAGCTTCATCAATCAGCCACCAAGGTAATCCAACACGTGGGGGAATAGTAAAGAGTGAGTTTGAAATACTCAATAAGAAATCCCCTAAATAGGGTAAAGCATATTGCAATCAGACAAGGTAGATCAGTAATGTTATGAAATGAGGGTAGAAACTTTCTCAACGTTTACTTCCTCATATATGCAGTAATGGTATGTGACATCCCCGACATATACCTCTTCTAACACAATAGATGCATATGACATGAAGTAGACGTATGTGACTTCCCAAGCGTACACCATGTTTACGCAGCACTTGACAACAATTCAGTGCGATAACATAGTAGTGGCGGCATATTAGTGATCGCTTTAGCATACACCTCGTATATGAATCTACCTCGTATATTTTTTTGGTTGAATTCATGCGTTCTTTCCGCCTCCATGTAGCTCAATTCTCAAAAAAGATATAATAAATAAAAATATTGAGCTCCAAAAAAATTAATAAGACTAGACTAGTGAAAAATACATTTTTAAAAATCTCTAGATTTGGAATAGTTTTTATTTGGTTCATTTATTTTAAAATCAAATACTTTTTTCTAACATTTAAAAAATGTTCAGTTTTAATCTAGGATATTCTAATAATGACCAAATTTTAGTCCTTTGAAATAAAAAAAAAAACCCTTAGACACATGAAGTAATCTTAATTATAATAAAAACTAGACTCATTTAAAATTTTAATATATTGATAAAGTAGTTATTTTGATTTTGACTTAGAATAAATTTATAAAAGAAAATAAAAGTTAATGTAAACTCAAAAAATACTAAAATTGAACATTATTGAAATATCATCGGAAGTAAAAATATATGATTTTGAAATATATACATCAAATAAAAACTACATCCCAAACGTAGAGACTAAAAAGATAGTTTTCCTTCAAAACTATTATTTTGACCCCTAAATTTTTATGTTTGATCTATTTAGTTCCTAGACTTTTAAATATAGAGTTTAGAATTTGCAAAAAGAAAAAACTTAAAATTAGTTATGGGAGTAAAAACTAATTAATTAGCTTAGTATCATTTGAAATTTGATGAGCCATAAAAAAAAAAAAATGCCAAATGGTATAAGATGGGTTAAAATTAATGGATCGAATTGTTTAATAGGTCAAATGATTTCAATAGTGAGTAAGGCAGGAAACCATTTGGGGACAGATTCGCCAAATTTATTAGTATTAGAGATTCGAATAACAATTCGTTGAGAGCCAAATGTTGTTGAATTTGTCAAAAGCAACTCAAGTTGTTGTTCTCTATTGACAACAATGATGGTATTATGAAATCGGCAATCAACAATGGAACAAAGAATAATAAAATGCAAAAGAAAAGAAAAAACACACATAATTTACGTGATTCACTAATGTTGTATTAGCTAATCTATGGGTAGAGAGGGGCACAATTTTTATTAAGGAGAGCGAAAATACAGAATGACAACATCATGGGCGGCTAGGGTTTAATTCGAGTTTATATAAGCACCCTCATTAAACCCTATTACAGGTAATAGACCCAAAATATATAAAAGCCCATTAAATAACAAAATTTTGTATACACACCCGCTCGCTGACCAGACAAAGAGACTCCCGACTAACTAATCGTAGGGCATTCAGCCGTTTAAGGCATATCTCAAACAGGTGGCCCGGCGAAGCTGGTACAGATCTACAGGATTGATAATATAATCATCACCAATTAGGAAATGGATCAGAGAAGCCTCAACATTTGAAGTTGTAAAGACTTGGCATGTTAGCTTTTTAGGCCTTTATTGGCATTGACCATCTAATTAATTTCTATCAATAGATTTGTGACTTCAATTGTTAAAACAACAAATTAATTGCAAAAAGTTTTTGCCTTGTTATAAATCTGACCCAAAACACAACCAAAACAACACACACATAAGGCTCAAATTCAAAACTAAAATGACTTTCCTCGCAGATTCAATGGCATGGCCCAAGAGGTGTGCTTCGGCCATGCGACTCAGCAGCGAGCAAGAGTTCAGCTCTATGCTCGATACCTTACACTCACATCGAACAAAAGCTCTTGCCCTTTAATTCAAAACAAGAAGCAGAAGAAGTAGAGAGAGTAAGGAGGACACACCAAAATTTACATGGTTCGACAATTTGCCTACATCCACGAAAGCACAAGTACAATTTCATTCATCTCTTGTAAGTCTTTTCCCTTACACATTGCACAAGTATACACTGAATCTCTCAAACTCACCTTAGATCAACACTGAACTGCAATTTGTTGTGCTTAAAAAGGAATGCATTTAGGTATGCTTGAATGTTTGCTAAGCAGTTTGGAGTCTGTTAACACACCTCCAACTGCATTTTGTTATCTCTGTTTTAGAATGGCTGTCCTCGAATTTTTTGTGCTTGCTTGAACATGTCTAAGTGTGAACCAATTTATAAAGACCTCTTCAATGGGATGAATTATGCATTGGTGTTCACAATATTAACATTTCTAATGATTTTCCATAAATAAATATAGTACTAGAAGTATCAATTCCTAGCAAACGGCCCCAAAAATCTACATGAATCAAATCAAAAGGCTCACTAGCTAAACTATTATTTGATACAAATGATAGCTTCCTCTGTGTAGCTAAAGGGCAGATTTCGCATGGCCGAGAGATAACAGACGTTGTTATGATAGAATTTGGATCTATCTATCAGAAAACCATCACAAACATACACGATAACCTAAGTGATTCGAGATACTTGGACACTCTCTAGACTCTTGAGATCTCTCAAGACCTAATTCTCATACAATTCCAAGATCCCTAATCTGGAATGCCAAAACTAGGCTAAATCCTTTTTTACAACAGTAAACACAATGCTAGGTTGTGGAACTTCAAAAGTGTAGACACCATTCAGCAACTTACCATTGTCAATCATCTTCAAAGTGCACTTTTCCTGGATTATGCAACTACCAATGGAAAAAATGACTAAAAGTGATAGAATCTGCAGCTAACATGCTCATTACCAAACGATTATAGCGAAACTCTGGAATGGCAGAATGTTCTGCAAGATTAATGATCCAAAAACTCACACTACCAGCAAGTTTGACATCTATTTGGCTACCATTAGGCAAAACAACAGAGTGACGAACATAATGTAAATAAAAAAGAACATTTTTATCATAACATATGTGTGTTGATGCTTCGGAGTAAATTTAAATTCATTCCATTTTTTTGAGTTTCAAATTTTAAATTCTTTACTTTTTGAGTTTTAAAAAAAATGGATATGCCCTTAAATTATACACCAAGTGGCGATGTTGCATGATATGGAAAGAAGCTTGTTTGCAAACTACACAAGTCGTTATACAGTTATAAGCATGCATCCTAACACAGCTTAAAAAAATTCTCAAATGCTTTGATTTCTTTTGGCAGTTGGCTACGTTTAATTTAGATCTAATTATTCCTTTTTTGTTCGGTCTCTTTTTTCCATTTTGAGAGGGAATATTGATGAAAATAGCATTTCAACCAGCAAAACTGTATAGTTCTTACAAATAAAAATGAAACAAATGACCTTTTTATTTGCCAAATAAGAAATTAACACGATCATAATGTATCAACTTAGGATGAAAATATCCTGATTTCGAATCACTCACTCGAAATGTTATTGTACTAAAAAAAACTCTATTTACAAGTTGTTCATAATTTACGATCAGGATCACAATTATGAACATGAGGTCTCATAACAGTAACATTCACAAGAAAAATAGCATTTATAAATACATTTCAGAGCATCATGCTAGATTTTCTTGGTTGTACTACTCAGAAGACTACCCACGTTATATCCCTTTCTGTCCTCTCCTTTCTGGTAGTTGTTGAAAATCGGTCGTTCGACGTAGGATGGTAGCACTGTCGATAAACTCTGGTATTGGTAAGACGGACGACCCTCGTACAGTAGACTGCTGCTGATCGAGTGTGGCGGCTTCAAATTGTCTTGATCCGGTTGTGCCACCACTTTTGGCTTTATCCCTGTAGATATGTGTGTGTCTATATCCAATTTTATCTCATTATCTTTCTTTTTATGTACTTTCTTCTCGTCTTCTTCTTTATCTTTATTCTTTTTTTCAGGCTCTTTGATCTCGATGTTCGTATTGGATCTGACGCCTTTGCAGCAAAATTTCTTCGCAATCTTTTTCAACGTACAACAAACCACTTTAACCAGCACTGTTGTGGAATATTTACATTAAGCCAGATCTTTTTCCATTATCAATAACTCATTCAATAACACGCTAAGCAATAGTAATGTGCTATATATGTCAAAATTAAAGGGAGCAACAAAAGAAAAGAAATACAATATTTATAGTGGTTTGGCGAATAAGATGTATATTCACATTTCAAGGTACGATTCAACTTCTATTAGCTTCAATGTCAAGAATATATACAAATAATGAACAACCTGAGTCCAAATTTCTATCTTAAAGAACAAACAGAAGAAAAGACAAACTTCTCTATTCCCTCTTTGCTGCATAAAAAAAAAAAAAAAAGGAGAAACTCGAACAACACTCCTTTGCGTTCTATCGAAAACAATCTACACTAAAGAAGTCATGCACGCCCAATTGAGAAAGGACCCCCCTCTTTCTCTTTGTGCTAGCCAAGCAAATGTAAATAGAAACAAGAATAAAAATTCATAATCCATGGGTTTAATGTTGATGATCCCACACTGTCCCACAAGAATAAATAAAGGCCAAATCCTTAATAAATAGGTTGGATAGACTCAGAGTCAAACAACAAAGTCATCAAACATCGTCCCTTGTCTCTCATCGTAAATGTTGAGATATGTCTTTAACGACTGAATGACCTACAATTAATTAGTTGGGGTCTCGCTGCCCGGTCAGCGAGTGGGGATTCATAAACGAAATCTATATTAGTGTGTTTATTTCGTATATGGCTCTTTTATGTATTTGAGTCTTTTATCTGTAATAGGATTTAATGAGAGTGCCTATATAAACTGGAATGAAACCACTAGCCCCTTATGATATTCATTCTGTATTTTCGCTGCTCTCCTTAACAAAGTTATGTCATCTCTAGGCCCGTAGATTAGCTAACACAACGTTAATGAACCACGTAAAATCTCTGTGTTTTGATTGCCGTTTCATAACAATAAACGTGGTGTTGAATTTCTATCCCATAACAAAAATATACCCATAAAATAAACTACGGAACAATGGTGATATACATACGAGGGAATTTGCAGAGAACTTTGTTGACTATCGTGTAGCAGCAATAGCATTGGAGGTCAACTTTCAACACCCTAAGAACCACCTGCGAAAAAAAAGAGAGTAATTTAGAAGAGAGAATCAAAATGAGTGTTATGTAAAAGGAGAAGAAAGTTGAGGGGAGAGAAAGAAGTAACCTTTTCTTCCATGGCTGAAGCTCAAAGGGACGGAGCTCTGTTCTGAAACTGTAAAAATGGCCTGGTCAATTGGGATATGAACAGAGCAGATGAAAACTGGGGGTTTGTTATCAAATAAATTTGGTTTGGAATAGGTTTGTAATTTAATTGAAGATAACTAATGAGATTACGTCCACGTTGAAATGTTCAGAAATAGCGGGTTGAATTTTTTAGCCGTTTGTTGATATAATTAATATTTCTTTTTTTTTTTTAGTATAAGTCGGGAGAAAGAGGTTACAAATATTAATTCTAGGGATCGAACCCGTGAAGTGAAAATAGATTAATACCAAACTAGATAACTAATCGTGCCACCGACCCATTCGATTATTCGTCGGTCTTTTTAGTCTTAACTTTTTTTTTCTTCTTATCACTCGGTAACTTGTAGCTAATAGATTTGTTGAAAATCAATTTAAGAAAAAATATTTATTAACAACGAAAATGAGACTTGAGAGGGGTACTATAATGGTATTAATGGTCTAAAAAATATTATAAAATCTGGAATTGAAATTTGAAGATTAGAAATTCATTCTGTTTTTGCCCAGTTATGTAATTATTTTCATTAATGGTCTATCTAATACAATTCTCCATATATATATATATATATATATATAATTTTTAAAATAATATTCAATACTTTATACAAGTATTTGAAAGAGTCGAGTAATTTTTATAAGCTAAAAAATCGAATAGTTGTGGCAATAATGTATTTACACAATTACTGGAATATAATTTTTTTTTTTTTTTTTCATAATTTAAAGGTCATTAATTCGAATACTATTTTTATTGAATTGAAAAAACAATTTCTAAGTTGACTTTAAAAAATAGGCTTAAATCTTAAACAACACCAATTTCATATATGAACAAAAAAAATTGAAAATATTGAAAACATTGTTTGTTCAAAGGATTAGGATTAAGTTAATTAAGTTAACTGTGTTTGATGAGTAGATTTATATAAACTGGATTAAGTTAAACTAACTATTGTTTGGTAAGCCAGTTAAGCTAAACTGTGTTTGATATTTATGTTAAGTTAATATGAGTTTATTAAACATAAATTTATCATTTTTTATGCATTTTCTAAAATAATTATTCTACTTAAAAATATTATTTTTCACTTCAATAATTTTTGCAACATATAAATGACAAAATAACACACGCTTCAAATTATAACAAAATAACATTAATTGCACAATCTTATAATTTTGAAATAATTGATAAAGTTTCATGTCGAACAAAATAGGAGGTACTCATAAAGTCAATAAGTTACACGTGGAAAAGTGGAAATTTGGATCCTTCACTCATTCGATGTGGTTACCAAACATTTGTTCTGCCCATAAATAAGACCAAAAACCATCAAAATTAAACCATAGCATTTTCAAACAAATCAAAATAATTTCGACACAGTATATTAAAAATTTCCAACTTTTTGAATTAATTTAAGACCCAATTTTATTTTCATATCAAAATTGATGAGATATTATTTTCATATTTTAAAATATAATGAGATTAAAAACATATATTTTATTTGAGCATAGTAACTTTACAATACAGCAAAATAGTCTGTCTTTTTGGTTAAGGTATTTGAGAAAAACATACAATCAAAAATCTCCATTGCGTTTTAGCAATGTCTATGCTTATCCCTTCAAAAATCTCCAAACTTACAGATGAAATCAATAGAACCAAAATCCATCGAAGATAAATCCAAGAGACAGAAACTAAAAGGAGAAAATTAAATGGTAGTGAAAATTCATTGACTAATTTCATCAAACATCTTATCATTGTTGTTTATTCATAGGCTTTCTTTAACTTTCAAGCTTTAATCATTTGTTGTTTTCTCTTTGTGCTTTTCATGGTGTGAAGATATTTAAGCAACATAAGAAATCATTAGAAATAAGAACTCAAAGAGAAGATTCTACTTATGTTTATCTCTTCATTTTTACATTTGCTTATCTACTTTCTTTATATAACAAATGTTTGCTGATTTCTCTATGCTTTTCTATTTGCACTTTATTTGATCATTCAAGTGCTTACTTCTTTTATCTTTACTTTCTATTCATATACATATGCTTTACAAGCAAAGTGGTTCATCCAGAACAAAGCATATGGAGAAATCAATTCACACAGTAGCATATTCATGTTCATATAGGAAAGGTAACTTCTCATCCAATCCTTCTTTGTTTTAGTTTCCAGCCTATTGCTTCTACTGACTTATTTCCTTTTTCTTTCTTTATGCTTATATGTTCATTCAAGCAAAAGAATTAGTTCAAAAGGAAATCTAGAATCAAAGTCACTACTTACAGGAATTTCCAAAGTAAAGGTATGAACATAACTATTCTTCCATTTTCTTACTCAGTATTTTATTCTAATCAAAATACTAACCTTGTTTTTCATTTTTCTTGTGTGTGAGCATATTGAGCAACCAAGAACAAATGAAAACAATACTGAAAGTAAAAGAGAGAGAGAAAAGAATGAACACCAATGCTTGAAGTGGTTCGGCCAACTTGATGACTACGTCCACGGAGGTAACTCTTTCCATTTCATGCTTTCTTCTTTGAATGATTGATCTTTTGTACAACACTCATTCACAAGCATCATCACTCATCCTCACAAGCATAAGCTTTGCATTTGAACACAATTCTCAGAACACTCTCACAAGCATACACTCACTTCCATACATTGATTTTTATGAATCCAAAATCTCTCAATAGATGCTAATGACATGTATGCTTATATGGACTTGAGTTTGATGAGATCTTGATAATTGTTCTGAGATTGTTTGGACTGTTTAGGAGTAGTTGAAACTGATAGAAACTGCCTTCTGTTTGAACTACTTGAGTGGTTGAGTATTGAGCTGTTTAGAAACGGTTATACTCATTTGTTAATTGGTTCTTCTTTGTTGAGCTGCTTGTTAGGTTCTTCTTTGTTTAACTTGTGTAACCATAACTATATGTGAAAAACTGACTTGTTGTGTTTGCTGAGATACACTTGAGTTGCTTCCTTGTTTGTTGTACCTTGAACCAGCTTGTTTGATTTAAGAACACAAAACATGCAGATCCTTTTTAATATAAGCATTATTGTTCACTAATTATTACACTCGGACTTTAGCAAAGGAAGCTGAAGTGACTAAGTGGTGATATTCTTATAATTTCTAAGATGATTCTTTGTCTTCGACCTCCTCTCTTTCACTCTTAAGAGACAGCATACCCCTTTCTGATAAGGATGACAATCCTATCCGAATCTCCACATTGATATGATATTGTCCACTTTAGGCCTAGACCCTCATAGCTTTGTTCTTGGGCTTCCCCCAAAAGGCCTACCCATGATCTTCCCCTCTTCTAACCAATATGGGATACTTTGTTTGCATCTCTCCGTGGGCTCAATTTCTAATTCGGCACCTGAGGATTCAACCCTCCCCTCTAACAAAAACCGAGCCTCCGCTCAAATAGTCAATCCGTCTAGATGCAGATAGATCGAATTTCCGCAACAACTATTATATCCGACTAACTCCTCTTCTCCTGAGAGTACACTGCTAGTCAATTTGTCTAGCTCACATCCAGACCAAACTCCTCTTCTCCTAAAGGTACCCAGCCAGTCTGGTAAAGCTACTTCTCCTGAGAGTACACCACTAGTCAATTTGTCTAGCTCACACCCAGACCAAACTCCTCTTCTCCTAAAGGTACCCAGCCAATCTGGTAAAGCTACCACAAATTTTTGTTTCCGATTTACAGACATGGTTATGTTTGGAGCACAGCTCTGATACCAATTGATAAGAATGACAACCCTACCCGATTCTCCACATTGATATGATATTATCCACTTTGGGCCTAGACCCTCATGGCTTTGTTCTTGGGCTTCCCCCAAAAGGCCTCATATCAATGGAGATGGTTGTCATCACTTATATACCCATGATCTTCCCCTCTTCTAACCAATGTGGGATACTTTGTTGCATCCCAACACTTTCCTTATTTTACTATTCGATCGGCGGGCATGAAGTTAATCCATAACACTTTCTTTTAAGTTGGTGCATGCAAATTATAAATGCCTAATTTGTCAAGTTAAAATTTAAATTAATTGTTGTTTTCTAGATAACAACTCATCGCGAACAAAATGATAATCTACATCAATATGCTTAGTACGATCATGAAATACATGATTCTTTGCAGTGCGAAGAGCAGATTGGCTATCACAAAAAAGTTTCATAGGTTGGGGATGCAAAACACCAAGAGAGACTAATAATTATTTCAACCATTTTAACTCACAAGTTGTAGTGATCATTGCACACTATTCATCTTTATCTGACAAAAGAGCACAATCGACTAATTCTTAGTTTTCCATGAAATATGAGAAGAACTAAGAAAAAAAAACATATCGAGACAATAAGCAACGAGTCAATGTCAAAGCCGCTCAAATCACTATCACAAAAAGCGGTCAACTCATTTCACTCTTACACGATAACAAAATACCTTAACCTGAAGCATCCTTCAAGTAGCGTGATACCCTTAGAGTCACATCCTAATGTTGTACCTGGGAACACTCAAGAACTCTGTAAGAGTATGCACTGAATAACTCAATTTAAGACTAGTTGCATATAAATAAACAAGGTGTCCAACTAAACGACTATATTGATATTAGTGCTCATACGGCTTCCCCTCGACATGAGTTAGTCGATGATTTTGCTCTTACTCCATAGGTAGTGTTATGACAACGGTAATAACAATCGATTGAAGATAAAGAAAACGTAAAATATGAAGAAGAAACATGACAGAAATTTACATGGTTCACTAACGTTGTGTTAGCTAGTCCACGGGCAGGGAGGGGACGATGTTTTATTAGAGAGAGACGAACAATATAGAATTACAAAGTGAATGTCGTACGCTACGGTTTAATTTGAGTTTATATATGCACTCTCATCAAACCCTATTATAGAATGCGTAAGCATTAAACAGAATGCTGATACATAAACACAGCGAGACCCTCGACTACTAATCGCAGGGCATTAATGCGTTTAAGGCATAACTCAACAAGTAGAATCAAAATCAATGTAAAAGAGAAAGAAAGTGCATGAGAGAGGAAGAAGGAACATTTTCTTCCATGGCTAATGTTGGAATATAAATTAAGAAATATAGTCCCACATTGATTATATGATCATAGGTTTATAAGGAATGACAAACATCTCTATTAATATGCCACCTTTTTGGTGAAACCCAAATCAAAGGAATAATAAATCTTCGAGGAATCTCTACATTTGTATAATATTTTTCACTTTAGATATAAATTTTCATGATTTTATTTTTTGTTTCACCAAAAAAAAAAAAATTGTATACCAACGTAAATGTTTGTTCATAAACAGGCTTTGATTTGCTGAGCTAAAATGTTGTGAAAATGACATGGATATTTGGGATGTGATTCAAAAGGAAGAGACCTGAAAATGGTTTCCATTTGGGTTGGTTTGTAGTTTATTAGAAGATAGCAAATGAGATTAAGCCATGTGGACTTGTCTAGAAAAAGGAGTTGAATTTGAGGGTTCGGTTGAGTAAATTGAAGGAACAAACATTATTACTAAGTTTAGTATTTTTTTTTGTAAATAATTTTTATTTTCATAATATTCTGTTCTCTTTTCAATTGAAGTTGAAATTGTAAAGACTTCCAGCACAGCACTTGAAGTTGTAAAGACTTGGCTTGTTAGCTTTAGGCCTTTATAAGACCCACAAGCCATTTTTCAATTGGCATTTCTAAATTGATGTTTTCTCCTTTGCAACACATGAAATCTTTCATCTTTTGCAGCTGTAGAATTGGGTTGTGTTAATGCACTTTCCCATTTTTGTCAATTGTGAATGAATGTGGCTCAAGCTTGGTTTTGTTGGGATTGGCTTTGAGTTTTTTTATTCAACGTGCTAGCCAATCACATAATTGAGGCCCCCAAGCACATACGAAATAAGGTCGGACGCAGAGAGGGGCACCGACAAATTTAAGGTTCTTCGAGGCTTGTTTCATGATTGACAAGTAATCAATATTTTAATGAATCTTTTCTTTGTATTTTGATGGATGTCGCCCAATTGGTTGATGTGAGCTCTGCTAGTCGCTCCATACATTTGTTGGGAATAAACACTATTTTAATAAGATCAATTATTCTCTCTCTTGTGTTTCTAATGAAAAATCAGCAATCATATATATATGGTAGATAAATCGAGTACAACACACAAAGATTTTTAACGTGGTAAAACCTCCTCAAGGCGAGGAGTAAAAAACCACAGACAGAAGTCTAATCTCCACTATAATCGATAATGGATAACAACAAGTTCTCTCTAGTTACAACTAGAGGTATACAACGTATAGCAACTCAAGATAAACAATCTTGGCAACAAACAACACTAAACCAAAGAGAAACAAATAGAAAAGAACCAAATTGCCACTGGAATCTGGATGCAAAAGCCTCTAAAACCCGATCCCACCATTCAGATTGAAGAACACGCTGTCCAAATTTCAACTCAATCCGACGGTGCAATTGGTCGAAAACGCCAAAATACTGAAGCTGACCGAAATCTCTTTTCCTCTCTATTCACTTTCTCGAGCTGCGGTTTCTTCAATCTCTCAGTCTGTTGCTCACGGTCAAAACAAAAGTGAAAAATCACTTTTAAATATTAAGCTCTATCGGGCTTTACTTGTGGACTTTCCACTAATGTGAATAAACCCAACAACATTTGTTCTAGTTTTTTCCATGCCTCTCTTAAGTATTTCTATAAACGTGCTCACAGTGTTAACCAAGGGGTGTTGCTATGACCAAAGCTACGACAATGCTATCGAAGAGCTCTAATGCCAATTTACAAATCAAGAGACAAGTAAATCCATAAAGAAAAATGATAACAAAAAATAAATTGATTTCAATGTTGCTGATGATATATTCCACCAGAGAGGTGGTGTTTAAATTATACATTGTCAGCTTGGGTGAGGACCACCTAACAAACATAATGCCAAAGGAAAAACTAACTAAACAAAGCCGTTTCATTTGGGCATATTAGTTTCTTTGGTTGTAGTTATTAGAAGACTGTCCCACATAATGTCTCCATAGGCCATCCCATTCCCCCTACTCCCTGCGGTCGCTATCATAAATTGGCTGTCCGATGGAAGATGGTGGCGCCACCGGTATCCCGTAGTCTTGATATTGGTAAGACGGTCGACCCTCGTACATTGGACTGTTGCTAACCAAGTGCGGTGGCGGCGGATTGTCTTGATCTGTTTGACCCACCACTTTTGGATCCTCTTTCTTTGGCTCTTCTACAATTCTCAATTCTTCTATCCATACTGTTTTCTTTACCTTCTTCTTATCTGCTTCTTTCTCTTCATTCTTTTTCTCGGGCTCTTTGATCTGGATGCTCTCGATGGATTTGTCGCCATTGCAGCTAATTTTCTTCATGATCTTCTCAGGCGTACAGCAAACCACTTTGATCGAAACTGTCCCTTGTTTCTCATTATAAACCTGGTCTCGAATTTCTATCACATGAAAACAATAACGATTATGGAATGCAGAAACAACAATCAAGAAAATTATAGAAATTATGTAACAAATAACACAACAATTTATGTCGTTCAATAAGAGTGTAATAACTACGTCCACAAATAATGAGAGAATTTTTTTTTTTTATTAAGAAGATAAGAGTACAAATGCTTGGTCAAACGGACAGCGAGATCCCAACTAAGTTATCATATCTCAACAACAACAATGACATACGAGGGATTTTACAGAGAATTTTTCTGACTTTCTTGTAGCAGCGATCGCATTGGAGGTCAACTTTCAACACCATATGAACAACCTGCAAGGAAAAAGAAAGAGTTTTTAGATGAGAGATCAAAACCAATGTGATGGAGGAAAGAAAGAAAGAACCTTTTCTTCCACGGCTGAAGCTCAAATCTGAAACTGAGCTAAAATGATGTGAACATGACCTGCTCAATTGGGATTTATGATTCAAAAGGATGAGACCTGAAAACAGAGAAGATAAAAACAGAACAGAGGTTTATTATAAAATGGTGGTTTTGTAGTTAATTGGAGATTTTAATAAGATTATGCCACCTCGACTTGTTAGGTATGAAATGCTCATATAATTAAAATATAGATGTTAAAATTTATTATTTCCAACCAATTAAAAAAAAAAAAGAAGACGACTTGAAACCATTTTAACAAACAACCATTTTACATGGCTAAGAACTAAAAAACGATTTCACGTATGGACAAAATTATATTTTTAAGCTAGCTTTGCAAGTTGTTTTATATAACATTCTTATTATAATTTGTTTGGTGGAACTTCAATCATATGTGAAATTGAAAATTTGAATTTAATGCCTTAACCAAACCACTTTTGTTATCAAATACAAATAAATGAGAAGAATTTGGATGTAGCTCGAGCTGCATCTCCACCATGATATCACTCATGTGGCACCTTTGGTGTCACACATTTTATCTCTTTTTTTTTTACTTTATATTTATTATAAAAAAAATTAAAAGAAAAAAGAAGATGTATGGCTCCACATGGATGACACCATGGTGGGGTGCAGCCCTGTCTACACTCAAATTCTTCTCCAAATAAATTAAAAATGAAATAGATTTGCTTTCAAACGGTACTCTTTTTCCTCACACTCTTCACATTAAGTACCCATTTTTAAATTAAAAATAAATGGAAAGAAGGGTCTCGTAGCTCATTCTGAACGATCATAGTGGGGACTTGGGGTTGATTATAAAGCCTCTTTTCACAATTTCGTCAAAACTAACTTAACCCAATTCACAACTAATTGTGGTTAAAATATTTAACTATGCTAACACATGTGTGATTCACAATTCAACAAATTACCCTCCGGAAGAACATATACAAATTTCATAAGAAAGACTCTCATTTAAAATGTATCATAATTGGATCGAAAAATGCTCATAACGAGAAAATCACAAAAAGCATTCAAACCTCTCATAAGTTAACAATTTGTCGTAACATCTACAAATGTGAACTGAATTTACCAAGAACTTCAATTTGTTCTTATAAACAACATTTCTGACATAACGAAATCTAACAATTATGTGCTTAATTCTATGATGAAGAGTAGAATTCTCAAACAATGCTAATGCACTTTAACTATTACAATGTTTACAAATTGAGCATTCTAAATCGTGCATTTCAGATAACATATCTTTGAGTTACATGGATTCCATAACATAATTAGCCAGAGTTAAGTACTCTGCCTGACAATAAAGCAACAATTAATAGACTACAAATTAGATTTCTAGTTAAAACATTCAAACATGATAATCTA
Organism: Sechiopsis laciniata; assembly: GCA_037833695.1. Taxonomy (NCBI): domain Eukaryota; kingdom Viridiplantae; phylum Streptophyta; class Magnoliopsida; order Cucurbitales; family Cucurbitaceae; genus Sechiopsis; species Sechiopsis laciniata. Next base: position 5,865 of record JBBMKA010006679.1, on the reverse strand, counting down.
TATTGCTTCCTTGAAATAATCGTAGACTCTGGACAAAATGAATGTGGCCCAAGCTTGGTTTTGTTGCTAATATTTAGCTAGGCATTGACTTTTAGTTTGTTCAACGCGTAAGTCAATCACATCATTAGAATTATTTTTGTGGTTAAATTATCAAACATACTCTTGAATTATGGGTTTGTGTCAAATATGCCTTTGAATTTTAACAATTTTCAAAAATATCATTTTCGTTAATTTTGGATAGAAACCGTTAAAATTGTGTTTAAAAAATACCTAACTTAAAAAAATTTCAAAAATACATTTGATCTTAAAAATATATATAAAAAATTATTTATCAATATATTTTCCATTCACGACTCCGTTTAGCTAACGAGAAATTTTTTATCCCCGTTCTTACCTAAATGAAGATTCCAAACTTCGTTAGCAGCAAGGTCCTCGCAGAGACCTAACCCCGCGGAGAAAATGAATATCTTTGGCCCTAATTGACCTTTTATATATGAACTTTTTTACGTGAAGTGAATAAATTCAGTAGTTAATCAAAAGGAGCAAATACTAATCAATAAATAGAGTTGGTTGTTTAATGAATATTCATAAAATTTGAAAAATCAATATTCATAAAATTCATCATTCGATAAAAAGGTTGTAATTTTGAAGCAAGTTATTGGCTTTTTTGTTTTCTTCTTTCAAAAGTTCATCAGCATTTAAGAAAAAATGTTATAGGTGTCAAAATTTAGCAAAAATATTTTAGTTTTAGCAATTGTTTTTATAAATATTGCAAATATAGTTAATTTTTCTAAATATGGAGATAAAATTTCAAGACAGAATAGTTTTATTCCAATTATACCTCTAATTGAAATTATTGAATGAAGTTGATTCAGAAAAAAAGAATAAAAAAAGAAAAATTATTGAATGAAGTTCTTCACATTAATAGAAATTTACTGATTGAAGTTAATCAATAACATTGATCAAGTTATGTATTCAATTAATTAGTATTATTCATGTTCTCAATCATGTTCTTAATAAACTTCAATCGGTAACTTTTGATATTGATTTCAATTAATGTACTTGTGACTTGAATCAAAATAGACTTTAATCACATTGCTTGAAGTTAATTTGAAGGTAAGAGAAGAATCTATATTAAAAGTCTACTTTCTAACAATATAATTAATGAACGAAATTTCAACCATCAACAAAAGTTATTAAATTTCAAATATTAAGAAATAAAGTAATTTATAGACTTTAATCAGTTCGTCCAATACATTATATACTTCAATAAAAAAAATTGAGTTTTTACATATTTGAATGAAACAAATAAGAATTTTGTTTGCCAATACGTGCATATAATTGAATCATCTTTATGATAAAAATGTCATACATTCAAATTTGCACGTGATTCATTATCTATAGCTGGATTTTCTTGATTTGTAGTAATTTGTATCAATTTTTGATTAAAAAAAAATGTCATGAATTCAAATTTGCACGTGATTCATAATCTACGGCTGAATTTTCTTGGTTTGTCGTAATTTGAAGACTGCCCACATTATATCCCTTTAATTCGTCTTCTTCTTCGTGGTAGATGTCCTTAATCGGCCCTTTGACTAAGGACGAAGAGGCCATCGATATATTTTCGTATCGGTAAAATGGTCAACCCTCATACAATGAACTTCTGCTAACTGAGTGCGGCAACAGAGGAGGAGGAGGATTATGTTGATCCGGTTGCGCCCTCACTCTTGGGCTCCTATCCCTTGTCTGTCCTCCTTCATGTTCTTTTTTTTTTTTGAGATTACAACAATTTGGGAGTAAGGAAATTCGAACCCTTGATCTTTTTGGTAGTTGGGTGTACATTGATGTCGTCGACTTACTGTTCTTAATGGCCCTTTAAGTTCTTCTACTAAAGAGTAAGATCTCCGTTTTCCTGTATACTCTTTCTCCTCTTCTTTGTATAGTATTCGTTTTCTTTTATACACTTTCTTCTCTTCTTTTAAATTTTCATCCTCTTTTTCAGGTTCTTTGATGTTGATACTCAATATGTCGGCTTTGACGAAAATTTTCTCCATAATCTTTTCAGACTGTACAACAAACCACTTTAATCAACACAACTAAGAAATATTCACATTAAGCAAGATATAATTTTTCATAACAAATAAATCGTTCAATAACGAGCGTTCTAAACAATAATAATAAGCTATGGCTAAATCAAAGAGAGCAACAATAAAGAAGCAAAAATAAAAAACATAAACAAATAATCAACAAATTCACGTCCAAATCTCAATCTCAAAGAACAAACCAAAAAGAAAACAAATTTCTTTCTCTCTTTGAATCTTGTCCCCAATACTGTTGTTGAGTTATGCCTTGAACGCATTAACGTCATGCGATTAGTAGTCGAGGGTCTCGCTGTCCGGTCAGCGAGTGAGAATGCGGGGCAACGCCCCCGTTGTGAAAACGCATTCCACATTCGCATGTATGAATGCATCTGCATTCACTTAGCGCATCCCGCACGCAAACGCATCTCGCATTGCTGCAATGCGTCTGACATGTGTTTACGCATCCGCATTCTGTTTAATGCTTATGCATTCTTTAATAGGGTTTAATGAGAGAATATATATAAACTCAAATTAAACCCTAGCCGTTATTATGACATTCACTTTGTAATTTTGTATTGTTCGTCTCTTCCTAATAAAACATCGTCCCCTCTCTGTCCGCAGACTAGTTAACACAACGTTAGTGAACCACGTAAATTTATGATGTTTCTTTTTTGTCTCTCACATTTTCTTTATCTTCGATTCGATTGTTGATTTCTGTTTTCATAACCACTGTCATGCAAAGGTAAATGGAAACAAGAACAAAAATTCATAAACAAGAACAACGAAGTCAATCAAGTGGAAGGGGAGAGGAAAAAGTAACCTTTTCTTCCATGGCTGAAGCTCAAAGCTCTGATCGGAATGAAACTGAGCTAAGATTAATATCAAAACGCCTTGATCAATTGGGATATATATATGATTCAAAAGGAAGATACCTCGAAACAGAGCAGATTACGCCACGTCGTCATATCAGTTGAAAGAGTCGACTAGTTTTTTTTAAGCTAAAAATTGACTAGTTATGGTGATGTGAATATATAAAACACCATTACTATAATATAAATTGATTTCACGTTGTTAAAAAAAAAAAATAAATAAAATAAAATAATCAGATGATTGGATTTTGGGACTCGGAGGGAGGAGAAGGAATTGAAATTTTCCAACCTCTTATTTATTTTTATTACGTCACATTCCCTCTTTAACTCTCATTAATTTCTTCTACGACTTCTCATCAAAACTCTTACTTAATTTTATCAAATTTCATTTAATTCTCAACTATATTTTATAAACCATTCCTCAAATAAGGTTTTTGCAACATCTTGTTTCCAAAATACCATTCTTCAAGTTGGAGTGTTCAAACAACCTAGGTTACAAACATTTTTAGGTTGGGTCAAGAATTGACTTAAAATTAAAAATAATGAGAGTCAAATACCGATTTTTAGGATTGAATCGGTGATGGTGGAATTAAAATGGATTTCTACTAAACAAAATAACCAATAGACTACCAACTCATTTGATTTCTTTCTAATGTTTAATAAGAATATATAGTTTAAAAACTAATAATAAATACCTTATAGAGTATTTGAAATAATCGAGTAATTGTGGTAATGTGATAATCTATAAACACAATTACTAGCTTCTTAAAAAAAACACAATTACTAGGATATAAATTAAATTAAATTCGTTTGACTAAAAAAATAAAAATAATAAATATGCTTCAAATCATCTTATCAAACAACGAATTTTACACGTTAACAAAACTTATTTTAAGCTAGTTTTGGAAGTTGTTTTAGATAACCTTTTTATTATATAATTTATTTGGTTTGAATTCAATCATATGCGAAGACCCAAGTCTAATTGATATGAGTCATTAAGTATTGAGGTCTTGAAATTTCCCAATTTCTTATTGTACAAAATAAGTAATGTGAAATCAAAAAATTCGAAACGAAACCACTTAAAAATGAAATAGTTTTGATCTCAAACCATGATACTCTAGTCCACACGCTAGCAATTTTTTATTATATAATTTGTTTTGTTTGAATTCAATCATATGTGAAGATTTATTGTTTTGTTTGAATTCAATCATATGTGAAGATTTAGCCTACTCTAATTGATATGAGTCATTAATTTTTGAGGTCTTGAAATTTCTCAATTTCTTGTTAAAATAAGTAATGCGAAATTAAAAAATTCGAACTATTAGATAATTAATATGAGATTCTAACTTAAAACTAAATGACAATGAGGGGAGTAGAATCTTTAATATGTAGGCTATCAATCTTGAATTCGATCTCAATTTTCATTTTTATTGGACCTAATACCCGTTTGACTTATGAGTTGTGATACCATATTAGATAATATGAGGTTCCACTTCAAAACTAATTGATAAAAAGAGAATTAATTCATATCTTTTATATATTGTTATGAGATCTCTTCACTCTTTCTGATATGGGATCTTTAATAGAAATAAAAACCACTTTTTGTAAGTACAAATTGGTTAACCATCATGGAGTGACTCAATTGATCAAAAACGGCTTTGAAGTGCATAAAGTGATGGATTCAATTCATGTTGGTCACCTACCTAGGAATTAATTTTCTACGGTTTCCTTGGCATCCAAATGTTGTAAGGTCAGGTGGTATGCCCCGTGACATTAGTCGAGGTGCCCGAAAGCTGGCACAGACAGTCGCGGATATCAAAAAAAATAATAGGTACAAATTGGTTAAAAATGAAATAGTTTTGTCCTCCATAGTCCACAACAACGCTAGCCATTTTTTATTATATAATTTGTTTTGTTTGAATTCAATCGTATGTGAAAACTTAGCCTACTTTAACTGATATCTTGAGTGCCTTAACATCAAGTAGCCATCTTTTATAAGAACAATAGTACTGTTTTTTTTTTTTCGAAAATAGAGCAACTCATTAAAACCTAAGAACCATAACAACCACAAATGGAAGCATTCCCCCACACTTCAATTGGCCCCGAACTACATGTTGGAAGGTGGCCACCCCCTTAAGAAGATAAGGAAAAATAAGGATAAGTTTAATCAGCAAAAAAACAACCCGATCCAAAGCCTTAGTTAAACTGGAATTGTATGACAATTCCAACTGAGAAGGCCAAATAGACATCGTCAACACCTTGTTGGTCGACTTTTGACAAGCTTTGGAGAATAATCCTAAACCCATATTGACAACTGAGGTACATGATTCCACCAAAGTTAAAATGGCAAGGGTAAAATCAACAAAAGACTCACCCATAACCCAGAACGACTTATCTTAAAGCTGAATAAATAACCCTTTATCAACCAATTCTCCTAAGGGCCAAACCAGCAAACCCGCCCACCTTGACTAGCACCAACCAAAAAAGATAGAACCCAAAAGCAATAAACATAATTAATAATACAGAGGACCTTCTATAACGGCCCAACCCATCGCTAGCCAAGATATTGTCCGCTTTGACCCACTGGCCTCACGGATTTATTTCGACCCCAATGGGGAAAACGCGTCTTGCTAGGAGAAGGTATCCACATCCTTTATAAGGAGTGTTTCGTTCCCCTTCCCAACCGATGTGAGATTCCCCTCTGGGTTTCCACCTCCCCTTAGAGGTCCAGCGTCCCGATGGACCCGGCACACCGGCCCGATGCCTGGCTCTGATACCATCTATAACGGCCCAACCCATCGCTAGCTAAGATATTGTTCGCTTCGGCCCACTGGCCTTATGGATTTGTTTCTCCCCCAATGGGGAAAACGCGTCTTGCTAGGAGAAGGTATCCACACCCTTTATAAGGAGTGCTT
>JBBMKA010006678.1:0-10000 GCA_037833695.1 Sechiopsis laciniata | reverse complement strand
TGACAGTCAATGTAAGTATTCTTTTTCAATAACATGTCAATCACCTAGGGTATTGCATTTAGATTAATTTGATTAATTAAAAATAATTAATTGGATTGATTATTATGAAATTTTTATTATTCACACGCTTCCGCTATGCTAAATGCATGCTCCTACCCCATATTCCCAACAAGATGCATGTATGATTTATGGGCTTAAATATAAAAGGCTAGGGAAAGTAGCGCATTTTAGAGTAAAATGTGAATGTTGAATGCTCTTTGTACCTAAATGCCAATGATTCCATGCTGTGCTAATTTATTGCTATATCTACAAGAATTGGAAACATGGTTAGCATCGCATTCAAAGGAGAAGTAGAAGGTTAAAATGCACATTAAGATGCTTTCAAGGTTACAGACTGCGGGATCTTACAAATAATATTTTCGAATGGACAAATACCAGTTACAAAAATAAAGCAAGAATTAATGCAAAGTGATGCGAATATCAGAGCAGTGCGGAAGAGCAATGCAGAGCTGAAAACATCGACGCGAAAATAACATATCAGATCAGATGCCAAAGCCAAAATAACTGAATAAGGAAAGAATCGGATGTCGATCTAATGCCAACTATCAGATTATGGGATAGACAAACTGCAATAATCATGGGATTCATGCCATGATCAACAAAGATGTGATTGACAAAATCAGAGGAAATCTGTCGTGATAATCAGGGGATAAGCTGGCTAAGATAAAATGCAATAAAAGGCAATAAAACATATTTCCAAATCCAATCCTTGCCTTCCAAGTCGATTCCTTAGTCTCCAAGCATCTCAAACCTATAAAAAGGAGAAGAACCAAGAGAGAAAGTGTGCCTATTTTTGGAGTTCTTCTCCCACACTTGGGAGTAGGATTTCGAAGTGAAGTTCGTGTTCCTATTGACACGGAGTCCTGTTCTTCATGCAGTCGCCACCATTTACTGCTTTCCAATTTATCTTTTCTATGTTTATTTTATGTTTTACTTATTTTCAACACCATTAATTTCCTTTCGAATAGTTCTTGCATTTGAATTAATTCAGTTTCCTTTTGCAATGACTTTTGCTTTATTCTTATTTATTCTTTTCCTTACTTTCATGTCTAGCTAAACATCTTAGACAAAGGTTAAGGGTGTGGGTTGTAGAAAGCATGCACTAGAGTAAAAGGAGTTGTTAATTATAGCATGTTGAATTAGGATCTTAATTTAATAGTAACTTTCGACCGATCATCCACTTGCCCTAATAGGTTGTAAATCAGAAGAGGAAATAACCTAAGGCTAGTTTGCATGTTCAGTAGGTTAGCATTAAGTTTTTCGTACTTTAAATCAAAGTTTAGAGATGTTGATAATTACATTGAGTTGCAATGGAAGTTGGGCTTAATGCGAATTAAAGTGGAAGCAGAAGTTTGTTAGGCGAAGTATGTCAATTACTACTTACCGCATTTTATCCTAGGAATTGCTAGACGCATCCCATAACCTTAACCCCTACCTTACTTAGTTACTTTCGCATTTTAGTTTTATTTTCGCATTTAGATACAAAATAAAACCAAAATCCCAACACCATACTTTTTACTTTCTTACACGACTCTTAGATTAATTAACTGATTATAGACATAAATCCCTGCGGAGAACGATAAAATATAAATGCTTATCAATTGCTGCACTTTCGACCGTGTATACTTGCGTGAATGCGATTCCAAAGCGTGAGGCTCTAACAATAAAGTCTTATACTTAGAATTTATCATTAGTTTATTTATACCGCACCGAAAAATCGCATCACTAGATTTCCACCTTCACATTCCAAGGATGTGCTTCGCCTTCTATATCATTTATGAAATTTTACTGATCTAAGGAAAATGGTATTTGATACTCTTTACCTGGAGCTTGGTTTTCCAGGATTAGCAAATGAGATAGAACATGTTCTTCCTTCGCACAGTGTAGGTAAATTTCGATTCAAGTAATGCTTCTACCATTCAAGCGACTGATCTTATAATTTGTTCTTATTCAGCGTCCTTATTCCTATGATTCAGTTAAACAATTCAGTCATGCATTAAGAATTACTCTTAAATTAACACCTACTAGATTGCCAAATTCCCTTGCAACGACGCCAAAAACTTGACCGATACGATTTAAGTTGGACTATGTATAATATTCTAAAAGTGATTCCAGACTTAAGATGCTAATGCTAACAGCTAAGTAATAAATCATAGGCTTGCGCAAGTATACGCATTCGATTCGCTACAAATGATAAGTATTATTTTATCATTCTCCATAGAGAATTTGTATTTAATAGGTGCAAAATTGAGAGTCAATACAGAATGTAAACAATGCTGGTGATATTTTGAGTTGTTGAATGCTAAACTAAAATAGATGCATATGCAAATGATGTTGAGTGAGTGCTAGTTGTGTTTATGCTACTCGTGCAAAGATGGCGACCTTAAAATCATACTTCCCTAACTTAACAAGTACTTCCGCACTGATTGATTGAGAACACCAACTTCTGCTGCGATGCCTCGCTGATTTAGCTCCAGGATATGCATGCCATAGCAAGATTAACCTTAATCCCTTTTAATGATGCAAAAGACTTCACACTAGACTAATTGTGACCTGTTGGATCTTCTACTGGCTCCTTCTTCCGAAGTTTCCAGAGGCTAGCATACGTGGGTAGCTAACTGACGCATACTTCGTGAATAACTTAACATTACAAAGTAAAATCACCCACACTTGGAGCTTATATTAAACAACCAAACTGTACTTAATGCTTGATGAACTAATGAACGAATGCTATTAATAAGGGATGATGTAGCACGTAAACGAAATAAGTGTAGACAAATCGTCACAAGATGACCCATCTTTACTATGTTTTACCTTAAGCACCCCTTCTAGAGGGCTTAATAGCAACCCGCCAGTACATTGCCCGTGGGTTTGCAAACTAAATAAACATTGCATAAACAATTAGTGAGAAGGTTATTCCTAACTCCTCTCCAAGATACCTTAGACAAGGTACTGCCTAGTGAGAATAGTTAGGCCAAACTCTTACCATTCCCTTTTCCAAGGTTGACTGTAAGTAAACACAAGTGGACTGTCAATCGACCCATGCTAAGTCAAACAATTGGCGTCCTTATAAGCAATCTTAATGTCCTTCTTAATTAGTTTTGCATGATACACATTCCTTTAAATACTTCTTAAAATCAATATCAATCATTAAACTGCAATAGGGGATCATGTCTGAACAATTTATTGCGTAATACAACTTAAGAAGTGCTACAATCTACTCCTATGGTTACATGAGAAATACAATGAAGTCTACTGAGAAATGCAATAAAACTACATGCTAGATAGTAATGGGCCACTGGATTCATCGTCGTTATTGCTAACGAGTTCTTGTACCAATAAACTCTATGGTACTAAGTCTTCTGGGGCTACAGATGGAGGATAGTTGGGATTTCCATTTAGACCCCAACATCTCACAAACCATCCATGGTAGCTAACCAGTCGAACCAGTACCCTTTGCTCTTTCATGTATTTATAGGCGTTGAGATTTCGTATTAACACGTTCAATCTTGCAAGAATTCCTTATTTGAATTATTTGATTGGTGATTCTTTCCATGTTTTTTTTTGCTGATTCTACTTCTAAAATTGTGCCACGACTTTCCTTTGCTACTTCCTTCGAATCATCTGAACTATCTGTAGGTTTTCCACAATGTGAGATCCAATGCTTACCTGTGCATTTAGCATGTAAACAAGCATTTCTTTTAATAATGTTATTTGCTTGTTTATTTATTTAAATTGATGCACTTAACCGCATTGTTATCCTTCTTTTAACTTGTACCCACTTTTAGCTTAAAGTGCGAACTTATGTGGATTTTTGTGATCTTCTTACCTTAGAATGCAAAATTGTACTTATAAATCAAGTGAAATGCTATAGTTTGGAAGCTTAAATAGCGCTAATATTTAGAGCTATCATGTACCACCTGGTTAAAGCCAAAGTTGTGGTCGATGCTTTGAGTAGAAAGACGTCGCACTCCACAGCTTTGCTGAGTTCTTAGATTCCATTGCAGAAAGAGTTTGAGCGAGCTGGTATTGCAGTTATATTGGGAGAGGTTACCGCCAGGGTAGCCAATTGACCGTCAGCCTTCAATCAGGCAGAAGATTATTGATGGCTAGTTGAGTGATCCCGAGTTGAGTAGACTGATTACTAGAGTTCAGGCAAATGGTGACTTTGATTTTGTTGTATCACTAGATGGAGGTTTGAGATTAGAGGATGCCTTTGCATGCCAACAGACGCAGAACTGTGAGTCGAGTTACTTGTTGAGGTTCACAGTTCTTCGTTTATTTCGCACCTAGGAGGTACCAAGATGTATCAAGATCTTAAACGGACCTTTTGGTGGAGCAACATGAAGAGAGAGATTGCATAGTTTGTCAATAGGTGTCTCAGTGGAAGTGGGAGGAGATCTAGCAGTGGAAGGGCAGGTGAAGGCGCCCTAGCGGAAACCCGCAGGTTTGTTGCAGCCATTGAGCGTGCCTCAGTGGAAGTGGGAGGAGATCTCCATGGATTACATTTCTGGGCTGTCCAAGACGTCAAGAGAGTTTACTCAAATCTCCATGTAAACAAATAAAAAAATACATGATACTATACTGAGTCTAAGTTATAATATCTTATTAGTATATGTTCCAATCAATATTCTATGAACTCATCTTATTAATTAATTCACACACACATTTTCTTTATTTGGTTACATATTTTATGTGGTATGAATTAAATTTCTATATAGAAGAATGCCACCTCCAGCGGAAGCGAAGAGCAACTACAATTGTTAAGAGAAATCAGGGATGAAAATCGCACCTTTTATCGCTACTTCTATCAGCGAGAACAGGTGCTGCAACAAGTCCTCATTGACCTTGATGGAGGTTCGTATCAGTTGCCTCCGTTTCTAGAACTCCCACCTCAACCCGCAGAATCCAGCAACGACTCCTCCGAGCAATAAATGGAAGTTCCTCTCCTTTATCTCTTTCTTTCGCCATTAATAATTCCTTTGTATTTACTTGCTTCTTTTTACATTTACATTTCGCAATTCTTATATGTATCATCATTTGCGAAATAATATGGACTAAAATGAATACTATCAATTTTGAGTAGTGAAATTTCTATTGTTTGTCTCTGTACGAATTTTTATTATTGACAATCTCTGTGAATAATTCAAGTTTATTTCTTTGTCTAAAAAATTCTCTAACTCTTTGATGCTAGTGCTAAACTTGTAAACAGAAGAGCGAAATCATGGCCCATCACTGCAAACCCATTAAGTTTAGAAAGTTAATTTCACGAAATCCTTTACGTTGGAGCAAACCCAATTAGATTTAACCCAAGCCTTAAACTTTTAGCAACTTTTAAGTTTAGAGGTGCTGCATGTTTTCATTAGGATAATGAAAAGTCCAAGTTTGGAGGTGGAGTTTTCCTTAGCGAAAAAAGGTAAATATGCTCGCGAAAAGAGAATACAATAAACATGCTTCATGAGCGATTCAGCGTAGAAAAATTAATTGGATAGTTGTCATTTCGCTGAAGTAAAAGGCGAGACTTGTAAAGCCTAATTCAAGGATGGAGAAAAATGTCAAAATTTTTAAAAATTTTCCAAAGTAAAATGAGAGAGCGAAGTGAATCAAAGGGCTAGTAGCCCAAGTCCTGGGAGTATTTCTCCCCTATCGATTGCTCGAACATCGCGTACCTATCTTTATACCAAACATTCTATAAAAATTGAGCAAGAGATAGTAGGAAACTGTGAGCGAGGAATCCCTAGTGAACTGTAAAAGAAGAGTACCAATCATAAAGGGAGCGAAAAGCTTAAAGCAAAAAGTGAAATTTGATTGGCTAGTAAAGGGTTAAGGAACCAAAGAGTTAAAAGTCTGAACCAAAAGAGGTTTCGCGTGAATAAGTGGCTCATGCGATTGTAAGAAAAGAGTTCGGAAATTTAAAAGCTTCGCCCAGCATGGTCCAATTAGAGAAGAGTGTTACTTAGAAATTTACTTGAATTTTTAGAGTGTGTTGTTGATTGCTTTTTCAAAGTTGATGAGCAATGATTCCCTATCTCAAAAGAAGATAGGAAAAAGATGTTCTTAATTGAAAATTAAGCTATTACTCGAGACGAGTAATAAGGCAAGTTTGGGGGTGTGATAACTCTCAAGAATTGAGAGTTAAAGTGGCTTAAATTAATATATTTATGGATAAAATTTGCTATAATTAATTGTTAGGATATAGAATTTCGCCCCCACAAACTAAAAACGAAGCCTAAGCAAAACATTCTATAATTTCTGTTTCGAATAATTATTTTTAGTTTGTTGCAACAAAACGCGCATGATTGAGTAAAAATTATTAAGTGTTAAAGAGAATTGATACTTGTAGTTTGATTGCATTGAAACTTGGCGAAGCGAAGCAGATTGTAAGAAGGAGACCTCGCCCAAACGGAAGAAAGACCCGTCAAATAATCTTGGAAGAACCTACTTCGCTCTTGCGAAGCAAAGACAGGGCGAAGGAATGGCTGGTGCAAACTATCTAATCAAGGGGACGCGTGGAAAATATCCAAAGCTCAACGATTAAATCTCATTCATTCGTACATTGTCGGCTCTGACGCAAGTTTAAAAGGGATCGTGGAGCAAGAAAATGTTAGAGCAAAGCAGCTTTCGGCTAAGCGATGATCGTGGAGCAGAGGTTCACAGGTTTTGTTGGGGACTCTATATAAGACAAGCATCTCCTCAGTGTAAAGGGTTGGGAATTTTTGGAGCATTTCTTTCCGTTATCATTTTCAGAGCTTTCTCTCCATTCCGACCAAAGTTTTACTTCCGTTTAGTTTTCAAGCCGCCGGAGCGATCCACCGGGCTTTAGTTCTTTCTTGCTTTTTAGCCTAGTTTACTTGCATTCTAAGACATTTTTATTATAATTGGAGCTTCACTAGAGGAATTTCAAGTTTATCAAGTTTTAGGAATTTTCTAATCCCTTATCTTAATCATTACTTGTTCTTCGTCTCGTGCATCTTTATGTTTACTTAATCTTCGTTTAAACATGTTTACCGTTTCTTCAACTTTTTAAAGTATGTTCACCGATATGAGTAGCTAAATCTGTTATCGGAAGGTTATGGGGAAGTAAGGGTTTAGCCTAGGCGAAAAGGGAACTATGGACTTATTATGCATGTTGTGTTTAATTTTATATGCATTTCGTTGAAAAACCAACTGTATTAACTCTGTTTTGCTTCGAGAGAATAGAAATAGAGCGAACTTGCATGTATAACATTAGGACTGTTAAGCTTTGCTTGTTAATCAAAGAACACTTAGAGATAAGGTTCGCCTAATGCTGATTGTTTAATTAATAGTTGTTTGAGTTCGAGAGAACTGGACTAAGAGCTTGAGAGAGCCAAGGGAAGTCTGTCAGTTGTTCGTCCTTGCTACCCTCGTCACTTAAGCGAAGCCCTGAAAACCCTAAACTCTTCTGATACTTAATCTCGTATTTTTTCTCGTTATTTCACTCATTTCGATTATTCATTACCCATTTATCAACCAAAATTTGTTACCCCTTGACTCTTGCATGAAAACGAATTTAAAACATAATAAAAATCTTGTGGGAGAATGACCTATACATACAGATAAAACTTGCTACAATAGACTGCGTATACTTGCACAATCTTTGGGAATTCATACACACACTTCGCTTGATTGAGTATAATTTCACTTAGGCGAGATTATTGCTTTTTACATCACCATTCTCACATAATTATTATTTTCTTAATTTGTGTGTTGGATAATTCCGCAACACATACTGAGCAAGAACTGGGTCTATGGTTTTAGAAGTCGGGTTCTTATAGAAAGTCTTTATGAGTCATCGAGAATTTCTTATTCATCTCGACTAAAGTTTGACACATTAAATTCAAATATATGAGAAACTAAATCATTTAATTTTTTTAAGACCAAGGATATTTTTGAAATTTTTTAAAGTTCAAAAATATTTTTTAAATAAAACTTTAACAATTTCCATCCAAAGTTTAACGACAAGCGTATTTTTTAAACGTTTTGTAAAGTTTAGATATACTTTTAAAACTTTTAAAATTGAGGATAAGTTTGACACAAATATAATAGTTCGAAGACATTTTTTATAATTTAGCCAAAAATTTATTAATTAAAACTTTCCATTAATTTTGTATTTAAAAACAATTGAATTCAAATTTATCTTTCTCCTGTTTTGTTTTTTTTTGATAGGCGGTCTCCAGTTGAAAGTCTGGTTGAATTGGACGGTAAATAAGAAGTCAAACCAAATAAGGTGGGGTCCACTGGGCGGACCACAAGACCTTCTCTGGTGCTTGCTGGCTGCTTGTTCAATTTTTATACTATTTCTTTTTATTATTATTATTATTTTATTGGCTGGATTCCATTTTTTCGCGTCGAATTTTACTTTTTCATCTCTTGTTGCCGACATAATTATCCGACGTCGTTTTACTATGCTGTAATCCCGCTCCCAGAGTGCGAATCTCTGTCGTTGACATTTAGTCAAAATTCTTATGTCTACGAATAAAAAACATTTTCAACATTTATTCTAATTATTCGTCAAAAATCAAACGCAGTAGGGAATTAAAATGTATATATCGATACAAATTAATCTGAAAGCCAAACATTCTGATCAAATTTTTAAATGGCTTCTTTTGTTTTCGGTTAGATGATGCTATGACATGTCCGTTTTAGACACAAACTTTCATGACTTTATTTTTTATATCACTAAAAAAGTCTCATACGAATGTTGTTTGCATTTCCAATTAGCATTTTACGCTGGAGTACACATCACCTACCCCACATTGATGCAAATTATTTCAGAAACACATCACATTGAAGTATACATATTATCTAATCACAAGTACATTTAGAAGCATTCTTATCAAACACACAGTGGTTTAACCACATACTTTTATGATGACTATTTCATACTATATCGAGCCTTACAAATTCTTTGTTTTATTTTCGAAAACTCTTTCAATATGGCAACCGTGGAATGGCTACATTGGTATGATTTTGTCCATTTTAAACATTTATTTTTTATTTCACCCAAAACCTTATACCAACGGATATGTTTATCTTCTTTTATAAATCTATGATCTACCATTTTTCAACCAATATGTAAGTTGTTTGTATTCACAACAGATGTCATTTTGGCGAATATTTGCTAAACTAATGCAATTTTATTAATTGCTTAAAATTGAATTAAAAAATACACCTAATATGGAAACAATTTATGACTCACACAGAGCTTTCAAGCCTAGTCGAACGTGTTATGTATTACGCAACCATGTGAAATTGGCATTATTAACCAACATCCACATCCTTGATTAGTTGTGTTATTGGCATTATTCAACCCACATGCATATCCTTAATTAGTAATTAACACTATTCAACTTCAATTAGGCAGTGACTATATGACATTCCCAAGCAAATAATGTAATTTAATTCAACTTCAATACAAAAATCGTTTATAGACCGTAACTGATTTTATCTCAAAATCAATGGATAATGAAAAAAAGTTTGTTTACATACATAGGTTTATTAATATTTGATCATATTTGAGTTTTATGAATATTCGTTTGAGCTTAATAAACTTTGATACCATATGTTGAATAATATTGAGTATCAACTCAAAATCAATTAGTAAATTAGAGAAGTAGTCCATCTACTTTATAAATTATAGAAGGTTATCCCCACATTTTTACTGTGAGATCTTAATATCAACAGGTATAACAAAAAGAAAAGGGAAACTTTTTTTTAACAGTAAAAAGTAAAATGAAATTTGTAAAATTAGTCAAATTTAGAAAAAAATTACAACTATGATCACTTTGAAAAAAATGAGCAAATATAGTCATCGGTATTAATTAGTTTAATTAGAGATCACCGTAATTAATATGTTGGACATATTAGTTGGTTTAATAATTATTGGATAATTATTAAATGGAGAATATTGATTAATATG
>JBBMKA010006676.1:0-10008 GCA_037833695.1 Sechiopsis laciniata | reverse complement strand
ACTTTCAATTATAGATACATAATTATTATTATTTACTTCAACCCCATTTTCAAAAAAAAAAAAAAAATTATATCAACTACTCTTAACCCCAATTCCCAAACAAGTAGTTGATTATTCGACTACTCTTAACTCCAATATCTAAACGAGCAGTTAACCACTCCATACTACTATTAATCACCTCGTTCTCTTCCATTCCACTCCACTCCACCTGTATGTCCAAAGAATAAACACACCCTATAAGTTTAATTCCTCACACTAAATAATAAAGTTGGTACTTTTTTTTTTGAGAATAATAATAAAGCGGTTACCTAATTTGAATTTTATATAAAAAAATATTTATGAAAAAAATATTAATATTTAGTGAAAAAGGTTGGTAAAGTTTATACACACATTCGACCTATCAATTGAATAGAAAAGTTAAATAAAGATGGCCCAAATTATTTAAGAAAATAAAGATGACCCAAAATATTTATAAAAAAAGTACTTAGTTTAAATTTGATCCATCCCTCAACAAAAAAAAAAAAAAAAAAAAAAAAAAAAAAACTTGTAATTATTCTGAATCGGGGGGCGGACTTACGAAGGGAGACTAAGAAATCAATAAGGATAGATATGTAGGGGCCACGGTCCCTCCAAAATTTTGGAATTTAGCATTGTAATATAGTTTGAATCTTTTTTATTTATAGAAAACAGGTATAATTACTACATATTACATTAAATTAGTGATAATTGCTAATGGTAAAGCGGAATTTGGCCCCCACAAAGTTTGAAAGCGTGTTGGTTTGAGTCTATCCAAAGACAAATCTTGATATTTATTTTTTATTTTATTTCGGTTATTTCTTTCCTTTCCCTTTTCAAACGTGCATTTCCCTTCTTCTTCCTTCTTCTTTTTTTCTTTTTTTTTTTCTTTTCCATTTTTCTTAATTTGGTTCTTCCTTTTTTATATTTTCTTTCATTTCTCTATTCTTTGTTTCTTCCTTCTTTTCTCTTTTTTTTCTTTAAAAATATATTATTTGTACTTTTTTGCTTCACTGTTTTAATATATTTTCATTCTTTTGTTTGTTTTTTCTTTATATTAACCACTATTACCTTTATTTTTTTCCCTTCATTTTTTATATCTTGCATTTTTAAAAATGATTAAAAATGTATAATTTTTTAAAATAGTTTTTCAATAGGGAATTTAAATAGTTTTTCAAAAATGTATATCTGAATTTTATATAAAGAAAAGAGTTGTGAAAAAAAGTTAAAATTGAGTTGGAAAGGTTTGTAAAATTTTTCAATAGGGACCTACCAATGAATGGTAAAGTTTTTTTTTATTAGATTACAACAAGTAAGGATGGAGACTCGAACTTAAGACTTTTTGGTTATTAAGTATATATTGATGTCGTTAAGCTACTGTTCTGGCAGGCCATTAAATGGAAAAATTAAATAAAGATGACTCAAAATCTTTAAGAAAATAAAGTTAAATAAAGATGACTCAAAATATTTAACAAACTAATCAAGAGAATTGGTGCCAAGTTAATTTCATTATTCTGCGACGGCAACATCCATAACCTTTGATGCGTCATTTTTTCACCTTTCCCGTTCTTTGCATTATTACCCTGAGTTTGCAGATTTTTTGAGAGAGAGAGAGAAAGCGTGAGATTAGAGACATTTAGAAGATAAATTTGGCGTTCTCACACATATAAATCTCTCAATTTTAACTTAAGGGGTCACTTGCAACCTTTATTAAACTTCAATTGAGATTGTATAATTTTACTTAAAAAATATTTTATATATAGTAGAAAAATGAAATACAATAAAATGACTAAAATGCATGCACATCAATGTATTTTTAAATGACTAAAAAATAGTCTTTATGAGTGAAGTGATTAACGAAATTAAGTATTCATGAATAAATCATAAAATTATGAATTAACGATGGTAAAAGTAGAAAAAGAAAATTCAAAGCTTTCGGGAAAAGAAAAAAAACAAAAAATGGAGAAACTCATTTTATAAAAAGGACCAAACTCTAAATTAAATTCACATTGAGGAGTGGTTGAGAGGAAAATGAGGAAAATCATTGAGAAATGTTCAGTTATATGGGCTCTGCTTCTTTTCTTTCAAATTTGTTTGTCCAAAGTTTCAGGTGTCACAATTAGTTGCATCCAAAAAGAGCGGGATGCTCTGCTTCGATTCAAGAAAAGCTTCAAAGATCCTTCTGATCGCTTGGCTTCATGGAATTCTAACAATGGATCCAATTGTTGTCTTTGGGATGGAATTTCCTGCAATCCAACTACTGGACATGTTACCAAGATCGATCTTCGAAACAGCCAGGTTTTCTCCTCGTCCTCCTATAATACAACTTTACATAGCCATTCCATTGACTCTAGTTTGTTTGAGTTCAAATACTTAAATTACTTGGATTTAAGTGGGAACGACTTCAACCATAGTCAAATTCCCAAGCTTTTTGGTTCCATGCTTGAATTAAGATACCTTAATGTTTCTCATGCATCATTTGGTGGGATAATTCCTCCTCATTTGGGAAACCTTACTCAATTGGTCTTTCTTGACTTATCCTCTTATGATTATGGTTATGATGATTATTATAAGCATGGTCCAAGTAATTTGCAAATCGATGATCTTGAGTGGATATCTCACATTTCTTCCTTACAATACCTTAACTTGAATGGGATAGATTTTTCAAAAACTTCTAATCTAATAAAAATGCTTACTTCTCTTTCTTTATTGTCATCCCTAAAGTTGAGCAATTGTAACCTTCAAAACAACTCTTTATCTTTGGGTTCCTTCAACTCTTCACTTTTTACTAGAATTCAACTTCTAGATTTGTCAAGTAATCGATTGAAGGGTCCAATTTTTAAGGTTATACAGAACATGACTTCTTTGAGATTCCTACACCTTTCAATCAATCAGTTCACTACCATTGAAGGTGGAGCTTGGAGTTCTATCCCTCATTGGAAATAGTTGTCGCCTTAAAGAATTTAATTTACAGGAGAACTATGATTTCTTTGAAGGAGATGTGTTTGGAAGTTATGAAAATGAATCTATGGGTTGCAATTTATATGATCTTGAAAAGCTGGACTTTACACGTTCATCTGTGAAAGCTAAAATTCCAAATTTGTTAAGTAGCAAGTTGAAAAACTTGCGGTCACTTTCTCTTATAGGCCGTCTTAACTACTATGATCAATTTTCTACTAATTCACTTTCTCATGAAGACAATTTCATTTACGGTCCAATTCCTGCTTCACTAGGAAATCTATCAAGTCTCGAATATTTAGATCTTTCGAGAAATGGATTAACAGGATCAATTCCAAGCTCATTTGGAATATTAACGAATTTAAGAGTATTGCATCTTGGAGAAAATAAATTGGAGGGGGTGAGGGATGAATGTTTTGTCCAACTAGAAAATTTGGAGGTGTTAAACATATCACACAACTTGCTCAAAGGCGTTCTTACAGAAGTTGCTTTTGCGAATCTCTCTAAATTGCATGCTTTCAACTTTGGATACAATGAGCATCATCTTTTGTTGGACATAAAATCTAATTGGGTTCCTCCTTTTCAATTAAAGTATCTTCATGGAGGATCATGTATTGGTTGTTTTGGAAGTGAGTTTCCACAATGGCTTCAAACGCAAAAGGGAATAATTGAATTATATTTATTCAACATGAATATCTCAAGTGCTTTACCAATGTGGTTGATGGGACAAAATCTCACCATTTTGCAACTTTCCCACAACCAAATCCAAGGATCGCTATTTACCATTATCAATGATCATATGTGCAATTTGGAAACATTGTTTATCAGTCATAATCTTATTAATGATTCTTTACAATCATTACCTTTCAAATTGAAGAGTTTGACCAGTTTGGATATTTCTCACAACCTAATTCAATCGACACTTCCTACAAACATCGGCGATCAAATACCCAATTTGGAAATGTTGTTTCTCAATGATAATCTTATCAATGGTTCCTTACCACCATCACTTTGCAAATTGAATAATTTGCAATATTTGGATCTTTCAAACAATAGGTTATCGGGAATCATTCAAGGTTGTTTGTTGACTTCAAAATTGATATGGATAGATTTGTCATCAAACAAGTTTTCAGGAACCTTTCCATATTCAAATGGGAGTGATCTTTCCAATGTAAGACAACTGTGCTTGAGGAATAATAACTTTGAGGGATCCATGCAAACTGTGTTAAAGAGTTCCAAATATTTGCGAATGTTAGATTTGGAAGGAAACAAATTCAGTGGAAATATTCCCCCATGGGTTGGTGACAGTCTTGTATATTTGGCGGTTCTAATATTACGAGGCAATATGTTTAATGGCTCCATTCCTTCAAGTTTGTTCAATCTTGCTAACTTGCTAATTTTGGATCTTGCAAATAACCAATTACAGGGAAGTATCCCACCAAATCTCCACACCTTACTTGCAATGATGGGAAAGAAGGGAAACTATGGACTACCTACCTTTGATATTGCTATTGATTATTTTCCCAATTTTGAAAAAAACATTTTGCAACTTATCAAATCAAGCTACTTCAACTACTCCATATCTGGGTTTAGATTTCGAATAAATATAGACATTTTAAAAAACTATTTTAATTCAAGCTACTTCAACTACTACGTATATGGGTTAAATTTTCTAAGGAATATAGACCTTTCAAAAAATTATTTGGTGGGTTTCATTCCAAATGAGATAGCCATGCTTGAAGAGTTAATTGGATTGAATTTGTCCTACAACCATTTAACCGGGACAATCCCCACTAAAATAGGAGAAATGAAGTCTTTGGAATTACTTGACTTATCTTTCAATCAACTTTCTGGACCAATTCCCAGGAGTATATCAAAACTAGATTCATTAGGCGCCTTGAAGTTATCTCACAACAATTTCGCTGGGAAAATTCCTAGAGAGGGCCACCCTCCACATTCAACGAGCCTTCTAGTTTTGATTTCAATCCTTACCTTTGTGGAGAACCACTTCCAATAAAATGTTCGTCAAGTCTTTTTCAGCCGCCGTTGGAAATTGAGAATGTAGATGAAGAGGAGGATAAATGGGAGAAATGGATGCTTTATATTATGATAATATTTGGATATGTGATTGGATTTTGGGTGGTTGTTGGATCTTTAATATTGAAGAGGAGTTGGAGATATACTTATTTCAACTTTGTGGATGACACTATATACAAAGTTCATGGATGCTTTATTTTATTAAAAAACAAATTTTTTGGAAGAGCAACATTTATTTCCTCTGTAGGAAAGAATATTTATACAAAGAAAATAACCATAAAATCTAACTACCCTAAAATAGTATAACAACTAAATATAATAGCTCTAACTAATTCTGAAATAGAAAAATATCTACTAGATCTAAACTTAATATTCTAATATTCTCCCTCGGTTGGAGGTACATCAAAAAGTCCAACTTGAACTTAAGGAAAAAAAGTAAGAAAAAAAAAACAAATAAATCCATGGGAGAGGAAAAAGTAGCAGAAAAATAAAAATTTTGGACCAATAATGCACATAGAGCTTTGATACTATATTAGAGAATATGGAGTTATATGGAGTTCCACCTCAAAACCAATTGGCAATAAGAAGTAACCCATATATCTTTTTATATTGATGTTGGACTCCCCACTTTTTCAATGTGAGACAATTGTGAGATCCATTAGAATATTAAGTTTAGATCTGGTCGATATTTTCCTATTTAGAATTAGTTGTTATACTATTAAATATGGTATCAGAGCCCATAAAGCTCTAATAGGTATTCGGTCTAATAAAAATGAAATTGAGATCCAATTCAAGATTGGTGAGCCAAAAGAGAAACCATCTTGAGTGGACATGTTAGGATCTCACAATTATCTCACATAAAACATGTTAGGATCTCACAATTATCTCACATAAAAAAGGTGGAGAGTCCAACATCAAAATAAAAAGAGACATGGGTTACTCTTCTCATTGTCAATTGATTTTGAGGTGGAACCTCATATTCTCTAATAAAAAACTTTAAGGTTTCAATCATTTTAAACAATTTTTCAATCATTTTCATAAATATATTTTACCTACCATAAAACTAGTTATAGCCGAGATAAAATATTGCGTTAAATATAAGTCATTTTTAAATCATTTCTGAACATATATATTTTTTTTTTGTTATAAGTTTGTAATTATAACTATTATTTTCAAAATTATATGGTTTATACTATATTATGTTATACATATTTTATATCTGTGACTGTTCTGACTAGCTTGCATGTAACTCGATTATATTTTTATAGAGGCGATCACTATATATTGTACTCTTTTGAAGGCTCTCTTAAACCACTAAATCACTTCATTATGATGTGACTTAATAATTAATTCTTATTTATGTTAATTGATGTACTATAATCAATCTGATCTAGTTAAACTTCAATTATTGATATGTTAAATTCCCGTTTATATGTACCAACTACAGAGGAAGGAGATCGCCCTGTTGCTGAAAAAACTTTCCTAAACCTCCATATCTTGTTCATACATATTGACGTTTCCTTTGATTCTCTTGTGTATTGGCCAGAGAATTTCATATAAGTTTGTGAACAACAATGCCAATTCTAAGTAGACCACCCTATTATTCACTCAATAATTTCTGTCCATTGCAAATTATTGGTGGAGGGCTAATGTAACAAAAACTCAATAATATTCCTTTGTTTTCAATGGGACGTTGCAGATCGATTAATTAGAAAACAAATTCAAGTTGGTAATGAGGTTTATCGACTAAGCTTCACAAACTTATTGAATTTACATTGATTTTTTTTTTCTTTTCACTTCCCATTTTTATCCATCTTTGTTTGAGAAGACGAATAAAATGAATAAAGTATGTAAATTTCAAAATGATTATCATGATTTAGAAATAAACTTCAAATAAAGTACTTAATTTAAAAGAGAAATTGAGTGGAAAAGTCAGATAAAGATGGCCCAAAACATTTATCAAAAACTGAAAAAGAAAAAATATGACAAAAAATATATCAAGAAAATAAAGTTCATCCATTGGATTTGACTGAGCAATAAATTTTTTAATCAACCAAGCAAAATTTTAACAATATTAATGCATATTTATAAACTAAGAAGCCATGGGAGTGTTTGTTTGTCAATTTTAAAGAAATTTTATATCGGGCATTTTTTAATTATTTTTTAAAAAAACACGTGTAGACAAATTATTTTAATTACTCAAATAACTCTTTATTACAAACTACTGAAAATAACTTTTCATTTTTAATTACTCAAAAAACTCATCATTACTAACTATTCAAAATAACTCATTTTTAACCACTTGTTTGTAATCATTCATTTTTAATGACTCAAAATAACTCTCTCTTCATTTTAAATCTACGTCCAAACAAGTTATTGTCTTTAACTCTTCTACAAAAAAAAAAAAATCACATGCAAACGAGTTTCTATAACATTTGGATGTCAAGGAAACTCGTAGAAAATTAATTCCTAGGTAGGTGGCCACCATGAATTGAATCCATCACCTTAAGCATCCTAAGACCATTTTTTACCAATTGAATCACTTTATGATGGTTTGCAAGTCCTTCATTAAATTCTACATCGAAATGAGTAATTACAAAAACCTCAATTTCATAACTCTTTAAACTAACTCTTAATTCAAATACTTCCTATAACTTTGATTCCCCACTCTGAAGAAAAAAAAAAGTGTGTGCTTATTTTAAATTTTATATATTAAAAAAAGGAGTGATGAAAAAAAAATGTTAAAATTGAGTGGAAAAGGCTGCTAAAGTTTGTCCACACGCATTCTGTTGAGAAAAACCTTCCCTAATTATCGCAGAAATAAGCAAAAAATACTGAGAAATTAAAAGGAAACAACAAAATAAAGAACACAATCATTTACGTGGAAAAACTCCAAACTGAAGAAAAAAACCACGGACGAAAAGACCTTCCACTATGTGAAAAATTGCTACAATCACACAAAATTCTCTCCCCGACCCCAATTACAAAAGCACTCTCTTCAAAGCTTATACTACTCACACCCTTTGCCCCAATCTCTATAAGAGAATACAAAAGAAATTTAACTAGAGTCAGTACACTAAACTTAAAGTGCTTATGACTGGAATGCTTTGAAACCAAAGCTTTATGCTTCTTTTATAGTGTTTGGAGCACACCACTACCTTGCATCTTTCCGATGTGGGACAAATTCACTTCTAATATTTTTCCAAAACCCAACAAATTCCACCTTGGCGAGATATTTGAAGAATCCACATCTTTTGCTGCAACATTGTCTTCTCTGACAATCATAATTCTCATCTCTGAGAATTACAACATACTCCACCATAAAAAGTATAACACTTGAAATCTCACATTCCAAGATTTTTCTTCTTCGTCACATGTCGATACACCTTGCTGAAATTTATGGTGCAACTTCCACCTACTTGGCTTACCTGGAAGTTCTTCAGCCACTGACATAATTTCCACCACACACCTTGCATAACAGCCAAGTCAATGCCCGTTTGCAACTTGTGGAACCGCTGACATCACATCCCCTGCCATGGCAAAGCGGACATACCATGAGGATGATTTCTTTCTTTCTTCAGAGGAAGTCACCAGATCCCCAACGAGAAAGACCACGTCAGCATCCGAACCAGAACCTTTTACGAACTTGCTCTATTAGGACAATTGATTCTCATGTGACCAGGTTGTCCACATTCCCAGCAACCTCTCTTTTCCACAAAGTTTTTCTTCTTCTTCCAATTGCCAACTACTAGTGCTGAATCCTCTTTTGAAGTACGCTAACACGTTTCAGCCTTCTTTCTTCTGATAGAAGTTTACTAGTAGCCTTTGCAAAATTTAAAGACTCTTTTCCGTACATCAAGATTGGCTTCATATGTTTATAAGAAGGGAGAAGTGACAAGATAAGCCTCAGTGCCTTATCCTCGTCCTCTATCTTTACACCAATCACCTCCAGGTCAGAGACAACGCCATTGAGAACACTTAGATGATCTAAAATTTTCGTACCTTCGTCCATTCGCAGCGTGTAAAATTTTTCCTTCAGGTACAACCGATTTGAAATGCTCTTTGCCTGATACATCGCTTCAAGCTTCCCCAAAGCTTTTTGGCTATTGATATTCCATGCACATTAGCAAGAACATTCTTAGCCAAATTTAACCTGATGGCACTTGCAGCTTTCAAATCCATTTCCTCCCATTCGTCATCACTCATGCTGGACTTCTTAAAACCTTTCCTAGAACCACCACTGGACTCTGTTGAACCACCATCACCGCTTGATTTTTCAGAATCACCACCATGTGGTCTTCCCTCCAAAGCCTTGTGTAATCCAGATTGTATCAGCACAACTTTGACTTGCACTTGCCACAAGCCAAAATTCATCCTTCCATCAAATTTCTCCACGTCAAACTTGACTGAACTCATAAAGCCTACCATTTCTGCTTCAATCCTAGCAAATCTGCAAATAATGATCAACACCCAATTGTAACTTGTTTTAAGAATTCTTTTCTGATGTGGAAGCTCAGACAAAGCTGCAACCATATAGCATACTCAGAAATTCAAAAAACTACAAACCTAAAGCTCCGATACCACTTGTTGGGAAAAACCTTCCCTAATTACTGCAAGAATAAGCAAAAAAATACTGAGAAATTAAAAGGAAACAACAAAATAAAGAACACAATCATTTACGTGGAAAAACTCCAAACTGAAGAAAAAAAAAACCACGGACAGAAAGAACTTCCACTATGTGAAAAATTACTACAATCACACAGAATTCTCTCCCCGACTTCAATTACAAAATCGCTCTCTTCAAAGCTTATACTACTCACACCCTTTGCCCCAATCTCTATAAGAATACAAAAGGAATTTAACTAGAGTCGGTACACTAAGCTTAAAGTGCTTATGACTGGAATGCTTTGAAACCAAAGCTTTATGCTTCTTTTATAGTGCTTGGAGCACACCACTACCTTGCATCTTTTCGATGTGGGACAAATTCACTTCTAATAT
>JBBMKA010006675.1:0-10011 GCA_037833695.1 Sechiopsis laciniata | reverse complement strand
AAAATATTGTTGAATTAAATAAAAATAATGAGCAAAAATTTCACAAAACAAAAATGAATTAGACTAATCTAAAATATCTGTAGATCATACATAATTTTTATTCTTTTTTCAAGATTTGTTAGACTTAAACAATAAAAACACATGATTTTATATCAATGATTTAATAATAATAATTTTTTAATTAAAATTTTGTAAATACGATATTTGTAATCTATCTTTAAATAATTGAAGTTTTATAAACTTTTTGGTTATGTAAAGTGATTAAACAAATAAATGAAAAGCAGTTAATTTTTCATAAATAAAAAGCATTAAAATTTATTATCATATATTAAGAGATAATATATATTTATTTATTTGTCTAAAAAAAAGATTTATTTATTTATTTTAAAATTTAAAATTATTTAAATAAATATTTGATATTGTTCACACTAGATTTCGACAGATATAATAGAATCAAACACGTGTAAATTAAGAATATGTGTTTTGTATTGATTGAATATGTGCAAGTGTGGAGTACAATCTCTATTTGTTCCTCTGATTCTTTCTCTCTCATATACAAGTATTTCGAGTGGTATAAAGCTTTTGAATTGTTGATCTTCTATGTTGATCGGTCTCTGACTTGTTGATTTTTGATCGGCCGTTGACTTGTTGATCTTCTATGTTGATCGGTCTGTGACTTGTTGTTCTTTGATCGGTCATTGACTTGTTGATCTTCTATGTTGATCGGTTTGTGACTTGTTGATCTTCTATGTTGATCGGTCTGTGAATTAGTTTGATTGTTCCATTTGAAGATGACCTTCGAAACTTCAACTTTTGTGAATTCTCTCTCAAGTTACAAATTCATGAACCCTCGAAGCACTTTTTCACTTCAAACTGATATTTTATCCATGAAAATTTGGAGATTCCTCTCTGAAAGTTTCTCTAGAGTTCTTAGATTTTTGGACCCTTAAAATGAATAGAACCTCGTCTATTTATAGAGCTCAAATGCACATTGGGCTTGAGCCTTTAAGCCTGACCAATTAGGCTTGAATTTTATGGCTTGGTTCACTAAACGAACATGGGGCTGGTTTAATTTTGACCCAAATTCAAAATAAACCAATTTTTGGTTCCATTTAATTTTGGGAAATATTGTCTCAACATTTAATTTAATTTCGCCACTAAATTTGAGAAAATGACGTGACAATTTATGATTGGCCGAAATTTCTCAATCAACCGATATAATAATAGTATAATTACTATAATTATATACATGTATATTAATATATTTAAATTATAATATTCTAACCACAAATATATAAAACACAAAGAAAAAACAAGTTAAAAATATAAATAAAAAAATAGAAAAATGTTAATGAAAAAAATAAAAATCAAAGGATGAGATGAGATAAGAGAAAAGGAGATGATAACATTTTATGTCAAACAAGGAGTTGGACTTCAACACCTCATCTCCTCCTAAAACAAACACACCCTTAGTTTTATTCCACATTCCACCGCCGCTCATAAATTTGATTTTGATTTCCTTTTTATTTTAGATAGTCAAAATCTTATAAAATAATGTTTAGTTGTAAAAGTTATACAATCAGTAGTAATAGGACCCTTGAGGATTTTAAAGGTTATAATGAAGAATCTAAAAAGATATATATTTATTCTTCCAACAAAGCCACAGTTGAGTTTGCAACCATATCTTCTTAACATTATTAAAATCTCATATCCCACCCCACCATATTGATTATAGTGTTTTGAGGGGTCCCAATGAAATCATATAATATATATCATCAAATCTTTATAAAAAGAAGATGCTGAAGTTGCTTGTCAATGGCCTCCCTTAACTCCATTATTAACGTTCCCCCACATGGATATTGATTTGCTAGAGAAATGTTTGAATTTGATACATATTACATAGGAGATTTTCACGTATATATATGTATATATATATATATTTTTTTTAAAGAAGAAATTATAGCATAGCAAAAAATTGGGGGCGAACTTAATAAAAATACATAAAAATTCATGTGTTTGATGACTTCGGTATTTAATCCGTGCATATATATAGTTTTAAATCAATGTTGTTAACGGTCTTCAATCAATGTCACAGACATTTTTCAATCAATAATATATATAGTTTTCAATCAGTACAGCAAAATGTCTTCAATCAAAAAATGGTAAAGAGTAGACTTTAGAATATGAATTCTTTGGGATTCTATTGTTGTTTTGGCACCTTCCTGGTATTGTAAATTTTTTCTATTTCGCAACTATGATTTAGCCACCATTACTCTGAATTGGTCGACCTTCTTGTAAAGACTTTTGGTTCAGTGGCGTTTGTATGCTCCTTGCATACGATTGCCCTCGTTGTTTTATGATATCTTATCTTTCTTCAAAAAAAAAAAATTCTATGATATATTTTTAAAAAGTGCTATAAATAAAATAGACTAAAAAATTTGCTACATATAACCAATTCCCTATTATATATAACAAAATGTTCGTTTAAAGTTGATTATCTTTTTTTTTAATAATTTTTTTTTATAGATCATAAAATTGGTTCTCATATTAATATATTTGTTGCAATAAATTTCTTTGGAAATTTTGTCAAAACGTTTACTTATCTCGACTTGAGCCAACAAGAACATTTTTTTATTTTTTATTTTGTTGAAACCGAGCCAACAAGAACAATTGCCATAAATACAGTAAAAGGAGTATGAATTCTATCGAACAATAGAAAATATTTGACTTTTAAAAAAAATATAAAATACGAAAAGAAAAATATATAGTTGACTTGACTGTTACAGTTGACACAAAAATAGACATTGTAAGAAAAGTTGAAATTTATGTGTAGTTGTTAGATGTTGACCATAAATCTAAAAAAAAAAAAATGATGTTGACCACAGATTTCCAAATATCTACATTAAATACTAACGCTCATTCATATTCATCAACATGTTCAAATGAGACTCAATGCTCTTCTTTTTTTTTTTTTTTTTATGATTTATTATTATTTTTTAAAAAATAAGAATAAGTGTACGAAATTAAGATAGGGGATCACTCACATGCACGAGTTTTCTTCCCTAATTCTAACTGATACTCTCTTCTAACATCATCACCATATATGCCAATGTAGTGCAAAATTGCTAGATCTATACTCAAAATCAGATACAAATGATAGATCGAAACCAAAATCAAACCAAATAGAAATGAAATCAAAACAAATAAAGAAGGATGGAGAAGAGAGACAAAGCACACCGGATTTAAGTGGTTCGGGAACGTCCCTACTCCACTGTTATGGATCGATTGAGCTTATTCGATCCACCATCATAATGTCATTGATAGAATGTACGAGGGCTCTCAAAAGTGGATAGGATTTGTACTCTCACTCTCAAATTGCAAGAACCTCCCAAATGAAGCTTATATACTAGCTTCTACACATGTCTCATAAATAGTTAAAACTAACCCTAAATTAACTCAAGTTAAACATTAACTCATTTAGGGCTAATACATGATGCGAAATTTACCTAATAACGGCCAATTTATGAGCACTTGAGTTTGAACCTCTTCTGCACCGTGAGAATGAGACGAATGACAACCTCTTCATCACAGTAAAAATGAGATAAATAAGACTCAATGCTTCTTATATATTAAAAAGGCATGAATTTAAATTTTATGTCTTCCATTATTACTATTAAAAAAAACTTTAAAAAAAATGGTAAAATATAAATTTAGTTCCTATGATTTATATAAAGTTAAAGTTTAGCCTTAATGCTTCAAAAACTAGAATTTAATTCCTATAGTTTGAAAAAAAATTAGAATTTAGTCTCTAGAGTTTGAAAAAATTAGAATTTAATCTTTATATTTTTAAAAATTAGAATTTAGTCTCTATGATTTTATAAAACCTAAAATATAGTCTTTGACTCCTTATCGTACATAATCGTATTAAATACATAGAAATTCACTATTCATGCATAAATAATATGTTTTTTTTTATATCAATCACTTAACTTATAATTTCATCATGATACATAAATAACTAATTTTCAAGTATTTAATTCACTAACGATTTGTAATGACAAGAACTATTTTTGAGATTTTATCAAAGTATAGAGTCTATAATTTAATTTTTAAAAACTATAGGGACTAGATTATATATTTCTTGAAATCATCAGAATTAAATTTATATTTTACAAAAAAAAAACGTCTTTTTTTGTCAAAATGATGGTATATTTTTTGGTCACAGCTTGAAAATCGGCAAAATAATATTCCTCAAATATCGCATTATTCACAAATCTATTTAAAATTACAAATCAATAAGATAAGAAAACTTTTCATATATTTTAAGAATAAAAGTTTTGAAACAGGCATAATTTTAAATAAGAAAAACCCAACCCAATAAGGAAAGAAGAAATAAAATATTGGAGAGTTATATAAATGTATCAACTTTTGTTGGGAATTACCCTAATTGTGCCGACGCCATGAAACGGAAACATCCACGTTCTTCCGCTTACGGTAATCTATTCTCACAAATCTCAACCGTCAAACTTGTAATGCTTTTGTTTTCTTATCTTTTTTTGAAGAAAAAAAATAAGTGACTATTTCAGCTCGCACTCACGATTAATGTCACCGAACATATCATTCAACTTAATAAAATATTTTTTAAAAATTAATTCTTTAAGTAGGTGGTGACCACCATAAATTGTATCTATCACACCTATTTGCAATAGTCGAGTTTATTTTTATTTTTTTGAAATTGTCTTGTGTAGAGCTTATTTCTAGTAGATAGTATGAGTAATTCTTGCTTGAAAGTTTATTTGTTATTATTTTTTTTATAAATAAAAAAAAATTCTTATAAGTATGAATCCTATGATTACAATGTTATTCTACATGATTGAAGAAGTTTCATATAATTGCCCTTTGTATGCTCCTTATATACAAAATTAATCAAGTATCCTTTCTCCAAAATAATAATAATAATAAAAAAAAAAATCAACCATGTTAAGAGATTGAATAATAATAATAATAAAAAATTCAATCATGTTAAGAGATTGAACAACTCAAATCATATAACCTATTGGATATTACACGATACTTTTAAAGGTATACTCTTGTTGGTACTTGCGAGATATAGTTTCTATTTAATCTTCCAAAATCAAACATTTTTACCATTGATATTTAGGTAATGCTCAATTTTAGTGTATAACAAAATTTATAATTACATGATTTAATGTTAGACTAAGATTTTGACTAACTAGACTAATTTTGAATTCTAATTGGTCTTAATAGGTAAAAGACATACTAAAAACTTAAAATTGAACTATTATCTTAATAAGATCCATCAGAAAGGAAAAACCAGCCACTTTTACTTTAAAACTCCAAACTTTTTCATTGCTAAAGGATACAACTACCATTTCCTTGAAAAAGAAATTTGAATCTTAATTATTATTGATCTTAATTACCTATAATATATAATGTATTTCATTATGTATGATTTGTTATATTTTGTAGGCAATTAGCTTTATATTCCAATGGAGATCAAAAAAGACAAAGATCTGGTCATATCTCCCTTTATTTGGTCATAGCTGACCATCACATTTTATCAACTACTTTAAAGGTCAAAGCTTTGGTCACACTTCTTGTTTATGATCATCTTAAAGACAAGTATTTGGCAGTTGAAGGTAACCAAACAGCAATTATTTTGGAATAGTTTTACAATATTTTACAATATTTTTGGAACACAGTCAATTTTTTTGTTTAAAAACGTTTACTTATTTTATATTTTAGGAAGATCCATTTATGTGACTCTAAATTAAAGCCAGGCTTTTTGTCCTTGTACTTGAAGTTATATAGTTTAAAAAACATTCTCCAAAGTTCTCGAGTGTACGTCGAATTTGAGATAGCTATATTGAGTCAACTTAAAGATCATCAAGAAAAAAGAGGTAAGTTTACTATATAGATTTTGTCACTCTAATTCCAAACTACATTACTTCCTTAAATTAATGTTGGATATATAATATTACTTTTGTATTGAAAGTCCTACTTTTATATATATATATATATATATATATATTTCTTGTGTGCAACAGGTGGTGTTTGGTTTGGATCTGGATCTCGAGCTAAGGTTTGTTCAAGTTTCATGTCATTGACCGATCTGAAGAAACCATCAAAGGGCTTTATTTGTGATGATAGTATAGTTGTCCAATTGAAAATTAATGTCATCTCCAACTTCAACGAAATTAGGGATAAATGAAATAAATGAGCAATTGGATGTGTCAAGCTTTGTACATTCAAGGCTTCAACTTTTATTTTTTCGATATCGATGATTATTCAGATCAACTTGTATATAACGTAACACGCTTCAACTTCAAATTTTTACTTTACCACTTTTTTGTAGTTTCTTTTTTAGTCACAACATATGGGCAATTAATCTCCATATATTGATTTCTTGTAAGTATTTGTCATTTTTTTAGTTCAACAACTTGGTTGGAATTTGGAAATATTAAATCCCAAAATGATTTCCTTATAAATCTTAAATAATATCTAAGAAATATCCTACAGAATATCTAATTATTTTTAAATTTTAAATCTATCAAATACGGGAGAATATTTATATTTTATTCTAACAAAAGAAAGAAACAAAGAATAGGAATAGGCAAATATTGGAGAGTTATAAACATCAATTTAGTTGGGAATTTCCTATAATTGTGCCGAGGCCGAAACGAAAAAAACGGCACATTCTGATTCTCCCGTTTGCGATAATCTATTCTCAGTCTCTCATAAATCTCTTGCTTCAAAGTTGTAATGGTTTTGAGTAGAGTTAACGATTCTGTCAATTTTTTTTTTTTATTTTGATATTCACACGAGTCAGTTTGTACGAACCTCGACTAATGTCACTGGCCATACAGCCTGTCAAGAAAATTTGTAGGGAATTAATTTCTAATCAAGTGACCACACCATGGATTGTACCATCACCGTAAAGAGCAGTTCAAGAGCCTTTCTTTGACCATTAAGTCACTCTATGATGATGTAATATTCGATAATATGAGTTACATCAAGTAACCTATGATCTTATAAAGATTATGTTATCTTTTCATCTTTCTAATATGGGATAATACCGAATAGTTATTTGAGTTTCTTTTTAAAAAATTAATAACATTTAAGAGATTGAAGGATTTGAATCTTATAACCCGTTGGATTGTACATAATATGCTCTTGTTGGCACTTAATTGAGAGGTCAATCAACTCTAATACTAGAAAAAATTATATTTCTAGTCTATAAGTTTCAGGTCTAATTTTTATTTGATTTTCAAAATCAAACAGTTTTACCATTAAAATTTTAATAATATTCAATTTTAATCCATGACAGATTCATTAATACATGATTTAGTTTCTACTAAGATGATAACTAACTAGACTAATTTTGAATTCTATATATTATATTAATGAAGGGATTATTTTGGTCTTAGGTAAAATATATACTAAAGCTTAAAGTTGAACTATGATTTTGAAATAAGTACTTTTCTTTAATAGGATGAGGAGGTTTTCCATCTCAAAATTAATTTCTTACAAAGTAGCCTATGATCTTATAAAGGTTGTGAGTCTCACTAGCGGCGGAAAATGATGCCAAATTATTTTTAATACTTTGCAGGTGCAAGATCCATGATCAGAAACGAAAAACCAACCAGTTTTACACTTTAAAACTCCAAACTTTTTCATTGCTGAAGGTTACATTTATCGTTTCCAAGGCAAAGAGAATTGAATCTCAGACCTTTAATGCAGGAGGTTATAAATGGTGAGTTACCTATAATATATAGTTTATTTTATTTTATATATATATATGGTTTGTATACTATAGGAAATTAGGTCTATATCCCAATGGAGATCCGGATCATATCTCCCTCTATTTGGTCATAGCCGACCATAACATTTTATCAACTACTTTAAGGGTCAAAGCTTTGGTCACATTTCTTGTTTATGATCATGTCAAAGACAAGTACTTGGCTGTTGAAGGTAACCCAAACAGCAAAACATGTTATTTATTAGATAGCTAATTTGTTTTTTAGGTTTAGCTAATTTGTTTATAAATCATTGTGTTTTCAGATGGGAAAGTAAAGTGTTTTAGTGCAACTAAACAAAAGTATAGGGTGACAAAATTGCTTCCACTTAAGACATTTAATGATCCTTCAAATGGATTCTAAGTTGATGATTGTTGTATATTTGGTGTAGACATTTCTGTAATGAACTATGATATTGATGTGAAGGAAGAGGTCTTTTAATTTCCTTGATTAAGCAACCAAGAGATTCCACATATATATGGAAAGTCAACAACTTTTCAACACTGGATAAAATTCATCTTCAACCCGATCCTTTTATCCTAGAGAACTACCATTGGTATTTATGATAAACTTGATCATTTTACAATATAGTTTTGAAAGTACTCAACTATATTGCCTAAAGTTATATGTCTACTTACTTATTTTATATTTCAGGAATATCGTCTTAGTAACTCTAAAATCAAGCCAGACTATTTGTACTTATCCTTGAAGTTAGATAGTTCCAAAGAAATTCTCCAAGATTTCGAGTGTAGGTCGAATTTGAGATAGCTATATTGAGCCAACTTGGAGATCATAAACAAAAAACAACATGTAAGTTTACTATGTATAGATTGTCAATTTAATTCCAAACTATAATTTCCTTAAATTAATTAATGTTGGATGATATACTTTTATTTTGAAATCCTCTGGTTGGGCATGGTAGTGTTGGGAGTGTGCTCTCGAGATTAGTGTGGCCCCCTTTTCATCTTCAGTCCTACAATATTATATTCTAGTGTCACAGTTTAGGGATGGACTAGTGCTTCTGGGTTGAGAAGAGCAAAACTTCAAGTTTTTGGGTCATAAAAAAAAAAAAAAAAAACTTTTATTTTGAAAGTCCTACTTTAAAAAAAAAAAAAAAAAATCATCATTAATTTTTTTTTTTATGCATGTTATTTTATTATTATTATTATTATTATTTTGCAGTTGCAAGATACAACAGAGATGAAAAACCACTAAGTTATACTTTAAAACTCCAATCTTTTTCGTTGCTCAAGAAAGCAGTTTCCATTTCCAAGACTCAAAGATTTGAATCTCAAATCTTCAATTCTGGAGGTCATAAATGGTGGGACTTAATTATTATTAGTTTATATTCTTATGGTTTATCATATTAATTCAATTGTATATATGATTATTTATGTTACATATATATTGTAGGAAAGTAGCTTTGTATCCCAATGGAGATGAGAAGAGAAATGGGTCTGGTCATATCTCCCTTTATTTGGTCCTGGCTGATCCTGACATTTTATCAACTTCTTCAGAGGTCAAAGCTATTCTTACCTTTCTTGTTTATGATAAACTTGAAGACAAATATGTTAAACTTGTGATTTGCACTATTCTTTTGACATAAATTATTTGCACACTACTAATATATATATGTTTACTTAATTTATCTTTTAGGAACATATCTTTATATCCTAAAGGTGACGGCTCTCTACCGAAAGAAGACTTTTTGTCTTTGTTCTTGATATTAGATTATTTTGAAGAGCTACCTCAAAATTAGAGATGTTCATTTTCTCCGCAGGGCCATTTAGACGAGGAGCAGGGCTAGGGACGGGGAAAGAAAATTATTTTATGGACCGAGATTAGACTTTCAAACTTCAAAACAGTTGTATTTTTGTTAGGTTTGAACGGAGGGTGAGTAATAAACAATGAGCCTTCGGGCTCATCCTTGCATTTTAGAATATGAAAAAAAAAATTAAATTAAAAACAATTATTTGACTCCTTTAGCTGTTTTTTTGACGTATTTAGCAAGGATTTAGTTTTATGATTTATTAACTTCTCTTCGAAAACCTACATCCAAACAAGTTTTTACTAACTCCTTCTCATTTTTATTTTTAAAAAATAACTCTCATTTCTAACATTCATTTTTAATCATTCATTTATAACTACTCAATCATTTCTAACCACTCATTTTTAATCATTCATTTCAAATCAA
>JBBMKA010006673.1:0-10013 GCA_037833695.1 Sechiopsis laciniata | reverse complement strand
AATAGCAATTTCTATTTTGGCAGGGATTTCGTAATAATGGTAGCACAATTTTAGGGATTAGTGGGTATGGACATTGGAAGAGTTTTTCCTAAGTGGTAAATGTTACGAAAATTAAAAAGTCAAATGAAGAGGGTATTGTTGTAAATGGACAATTTAGGTAATTAAAAATATTATTAACGAATTTCCTTTTTGCTAATATTTTTTAAGAAACCTAGATTTGAAAATATTTTTTAAATTTGGTCCTGTATATAAATATAAAATTTAAAGTACTATTTTTTTTTTTAAATGATAAACTCTATTTTCTTTACAAATTTATACTTTAAAATATTTACCATTTACAAATATTTTAATATAATATCAAATTATTTTTTATTTTTAATTTGATAAGAAATTATAATTTTATATTGGTGATTTATTTGATATTTTTATATTTATGGGATCTTTTTTGCAT
Organism: Sechiopsis laciniata; assembly: GCA_037833695.1. Classification (NCBI taxonomy): domain Eukaryota; kingdom Viridiplantae; phylum Streptophyta; class Magnoliopsida; order Cucurbitales; family Cucurbitaceae; genus Sechiopsis; species Sechiopsis laciniata. Next base: position 9,562 of record JBBMKA010006673.1, on the reverse strand, counting down.
CTATTTTGGGATACATTAGACAAGAAAAAAAAATGTTTAAGAATTTATTAATAAACTAAATTGAATGTTTGATCCTATTTGATAATTATTTGATCATTTGTTTTTTTAATAAAATTTAAATTTATTTTCACCCAAAGTTCTTTACGATAGATTTCCATGATCTTCTCTTCTCTTCAGAAAATGTATAACTAAAATTCAAAACCCAAAATAAATTTTTTGGAGCAAACAATTTTAGGTTTTAAATTAAGATTTGGTTTTATTTTTAAAAATAAGGATAGGTTTTTTTATATGGTGAATTAGTTTTTATAGGCTTAATTTTCAAAAAATAAAAAGATTATCAAACAGGGTCTTAGAGTTAGCCACAATCAAAATATTATAAGCTTAACTCATGGTCGTTGTCTACTTAGGAATTAATTTCTTAAAAGTTTTGTTGACAACCAAATATTGTATAGTATGATAGTTTGTCGGTTAAAAATTATCAACGTGCGTGTACTTAGACACTCACAAATAAATAAATAATCGAACATCAAACCTTAAGACTTGAATTTGCTTTTGATTAAAAACACACAAAAAAGTAAAAAATCGAAACCCTATTCCACATCCACAAACTATGATTACACAAACCAACCAAAATTTGAATTTGTAGGCTATGTTAAAGTTAGCTAAATTTATTTAAGATTTAAAGTCATGTCTAACATGAAAATCAGGAGGGAGTTAGAAAAAAATACCCTAAAATTCTTTTTATTAATCAACTTATTGAATAAAATAAATGCAATTAAACAATTCAAATCACCCTAAAATTAAGGAGTAGATATATCCCTCCAACAAACTTTTGTGGACAAATCACTCATAATCATCAAATGGATATAATCGATGAGAAGTCTCGCGACTTCTTTCCAGTGGCAGATTTCACAAAAATAAATCCCATTAGGTAGAACAACATACATACACTTGCACACTTCATACATGTACATACGTTCTACATATAAATGCATACCAACATATACCAAAACACACATATTCATACTTACATCCCATAATACTCACACTTACAAACATATACAAGCCATACACAAATTAATACACTAATATGTATAAAAAAGCATAAACATAATGCATACATTTCACGACTCACTTATTCTTAAGCTCTATATACAAGTACATACATGATTGAACATACCAACTTCTTTTTTATCCAACAGGACTCTAGCTCTTTTAAGTCAATTGCTAACCTTAACACGTGGCATTGGTTTACCTTTGACCATATCTTTTCAAACATTTTAAAATAGTAAATCAACAAAAGCGGCTGTATAAAAACAACGGGTAGTAAAAATAAAATCAATGAAATATAATCCAGATTCTCTTTGGTGTAGAGAGTTTAAATTCAAATCTGATTGGAACATAAAAAAAACTTTTGTAAGGTTGGGATTTAGTTGGTAGAGTACGAAGTTTGGAGACAATGTTCAACGAATACATAAGAACGAAATTACACGACACGAGAAAAAATGTTGAAGAACTTAACTAAAGTTTGTGAATATAATTCAACATGATGGTCGGTCTGCATGTCAGGTAAGCATTCAATTTCTTAGTTTTTGTTTATATCAATTAAAAATTCCAACCCACGTCAAGACTACCATATGTATGCATATGTAAATAGTTAGAATGAAATCATAGAGTTATTTTAAATTTCATATTTCAAATCTTCAACATATTTTTCATCCCGTATATTTCGATTCTGAAGATTATAATTTAAATTTGTTTTTATAATTCAATTTTGTTTTTATTCAAATTTTAAGGGAGTTGGTTTAATTTTTGTTTATATGAATTAAAAATTCCAACCCCCATCAAAGCCACCATATGTATGCGTATATAAATGGTCCAAAGGGAATCCGAGAGTTATTTTAAATTTCATATTTCAAATCTTCAATGTATTTTTCCATCAAGTATATTTCGATTATTAAGTTTATAATTTAAATTTATTTTTATAATTCAATTTTTTTTTTATTCAAATTTTAGTTTAATTTTTGTTTATATGAATAAAAAATTCCAACCCCCATCAAGACCATATGTATGCCTATGAAAATGGTTGGAACAAAATGAGAGAGTTATTTTAAATTTCATATTTCAAATCTTCAACGTATTTTCTCATCCCGTATATTTTGATTCTAAAGGTTATAATTTAAATTTGTTTTTATAATTCAATTTTGTTTTTATTAAGATTCTAAGGGAGTTAATTTAATTTTTATTTATATCAATTAAAAATTTCAACCCCCATCAAGGCTACCATATGTATGAGTATGTAAATGGTTGGAAGGGAATCAAAGAGTTATTTTAAATTTCATATTTCAAATTTTCAATGTATTTTTCCATCCTGTATATTTCAATTTTGAATGTTATATTTTAAATTTGTTTTTATAATTCAATTTTGTTTTTATTCAGATTCTAAGGGAGTTAGTTAGGTGTTATCTATAATGGGAATATTAAACATTTAAAAAATAAATGGATAAAAAACGGTACAAATGTCATTTGCAATATATTCATTTAATTACTAAATTCTAGAATATTAGATTTAGACATAAATGAAAATCATCTCAAATAGTAGACATTTCATGTTTATTTTATTTAAAAGTAAACATTTGTCTAATTAGCCTTTTTTTACCATTAGTTTTTTTTAAATTTTTTTAATTTTTAAATTTTTTTTTTTATAGATTTTGTGGGTACATAGTTCGCTCTATCTGACATTGTTAATCTCTTCTAGCCTTTGATGGCTTAAAAATGAAATGATTTCTATTTTAGATTTTAGGTAACCAGTTACATGGCTAAATTTAGCAACCTTACTACTGAAATGGTTAAAATTATTTAAATGAATAACTTATTTTAATTTAAAAATAATTAAATATGTACTTAGAAAATAATGAACAATTTTACCCAACACCTTTTTATTTAGTTTTTTTTTAAGTATTCAAAAATATATTTCATGTAATTATCCTTGAGAATTTATATCAATTTAAACAATTTGAAAACATGATAAGAGATTGTTTACTTAAATAATTAAATATTTTAATTACTTGGTTTAAAAATCTAAGTAAGAAGACGTAGTTGAAGATTTTGGAACAAAATATTTGAGGTTCTTAGAATACTTGTCATACATCTCTCTTCCTATAACAGCCCAGGTTTTCATCCCGGTTCCCCAAGTACGTTTTTCTTTTGGTTTGGTTGTTTCGTTGGGCCGTTAGGGCAATTCTAGCCTTCAGGGGTATTTTGGTCATTTTACTCCTAGGGTTAGTTCGGTAATCTATTGGAGTTTTAGGGTCGTGCTTGCGTTTTGCTAAGACTAGAGCTGTTTTTATGTTTTGTAAGGCATCGGGGTTAGTTTTGCAGTTTGGAGGATTTGAGTTTGTTTTAGTTAAAAAGGGGAGTTTTGTTTTAATTAAAGATTTTTTTAAAGAAAATGAAAAAGGGTATTGGGAGTTTGATAGATCAAAATCATCTAGGGAAAAACCAGTTCCTTTTCTCCATTGATCTCTTTTCTTCTACCCTCTCCTAGCAGCCGAACCACCTTGCCGAGCAGCCTCACTATCGAGCCTCCTCGCCTTGCCGATCGCAGCTGTAGCAAGCCCTAGCCACACAGCCCGTCGATTACACTCGCCCCGACCGTACATCGCCGCACACGCCTCGCCCATCGTTGTCAATCAGCACGCTTTGTAGCCATCTAGACCACACGCACGCCAGCTTGTCGATCACACTCGCCCCGCCCGCACATCACCGAGCAGCACGCTTCGCAGCTACCAAGACTGCATGCCCTCGCCCACCCCGCAGTGCAGCAGCTGCGTAGCCAAGCGCACACTTCTGCACCGTGTCCCCCACGCTGCTCGCCCGTGCTTGCTTAGACCCTTGCTTGTCGAGGCCCTATTCTTCTCGATTTTGGGCAACCCTTGTTCCCGAGCCTTGTGCGTTAGATGCCTAGTTTTGTGCAGCTGTTTGAATATTAATTATTGTTTGTTATCACTTTGTCTAGGGATTGTGTTGGTTCTACAGCTGAAGGAGCACACCTATTATTTTTCTGTTCTATTTATTCAAGTAAGGATCTCTTGTCGGGATTGTGTGGACCCTACGCTTGCCACTGATTGCATCTTGGTTGTCTGTTATTGTTTACTGAACATGCTAGTGGATAGGTTCTTGATTGTCTGTTACCATTTACTGAACATGTTAGTGGATAGGTACTGGACTATTGTTACTGCTTTCTGAACATGTTAGTGGATAGGTTCTTATAGGTTTATTACTGTATGAGCATGTGCTAGTGGATAGGATTGCTACGACTTGTCTGATAGCTAAGAAGAATGTACCCTAGATTGCACTATTCCGTTTACAGTGACTGTTATGTATTTATGACTACTGCTATTCTGAATGTCTTATTATGCAATGTTGTTGTTAAAACTCTACTAGCTCTAGCTCTAGGGTGCATTCTTCTTAGCTAGATCTTGTTAGGTTGTCATCATCTAGAGGCTGAGAGTGGACCAACGTACGTGTCCCCACACCTAGCAGACAGATCGAGAGTAGCTACCACTCTGGTAGAAGCCTAGTCTATGGTTTGCTAGAGTGGGGTCCTTTCCTTGGTGAAAGCCTACCTTAAAATGACCTTAGCTTTAAGCAGTTGTGTGTACAGGCTGCCACAGTAGAGTGGCGGGGGCCTCCAACCTGTTGTGGATTAGTGAACACATTTCCAAATCGTAGGCATGCATACCTGGACCGGCATAGTTTGTGTAGGCCTACATTTATCCAGTTTACAGTAGCATGCAGTGTGCGCGTATCCACATTAGATGCCGGAGGAGAGCTCCCTCGGGCTAGTGCATTAGTACACCCTTCCGTTCAGTTTAGAGCTAGACATTTGGGTACTCTCCCAAGTGTCAAGGATCAGCATAGTGAGCTGATCACCTTAGCCGAGAGTTAAAGACTCTCGAGGTTCCAGAGTTATGTTGATGACTCTTTTTAAGATCCGAGCTGGATCCCTTAGCCGAGGGTTAAAGACTCTCGAGGTTTGAGAATAATGTGGTTGGACTTGTTGTGAGATTACTTGCTTGGTTGTTTAGCTTGCTTGTATGCTAGGATGTTAGATGATGTGCTTGCATACTGTACCCTGGATGGGGATTCTTACTGAGTGCCTTTGTACTCACCCTTATTTCTATGGTTTTCGACCAAGTAACTTGGGACAGCACCGGGACAGCTAGAGGAGGAGCTGCATGATCATGGGCGTCCGCTATTCTTCATTTTATATATATAGTCTTTATTTAGCATGCAGGATAGGTTTTAATTATGATGGATTTCATGTTTTGAGTTGTTTTTAATAATCTCAGGCCAGAGGCTCAAATTCATTTTTATTTTATGAAATGATTTGATGAACTGTTTCCGAATGGATAAAACAGGCATTTGTTTTATTGGTTTTGTTTTAAAATTTATAGTTGAATGTATTTAAACCATGCATGTTGAGTAAGAACCGGGTTTAGGACTGTTTTAGAGTCGAGTCTTCAAAGTTGGTATCAGAGCTCAGAGTCATAGATTCTGTAGACTGACCTACTGAGTTAGGTCGTTGCCCCATGATCATCAGCACTCTAACAACCGTCAGGTATGTCAAAAGTTAATTGTTTTAAGGGTTTTGTTTACAGTACTTGCATTTAGCATACATGTCTTTACTTGTTGACAGTGGTGTTGGTTCGAGCATGGACTAACTTAGTGTGGTTTGGTGTAGATCGTAGTGGAGCTGGGAAGTCAGGCACTGCCAACCGAGGAATTAGAGTTGAGCCAGTGATTGAGGAGACCACGTCTCGAGTTAATCAGACCGACAGACCACCTTTGGCCCCAGCTGTTGGCTTACCGAGAGGAGGAGTAGAGACTATCCTACCTCCGAGTGCTACTCCCATAGTGAAGTTTGCTGTAGCCATGAAAGACATGGTTAGGGATATGCTTTCTGAGTAGAGAGCAAAGACTCAGGCACAGTTTGCAGCACAACAAGCAGAGACCCGGGCCTAAATGACCCAGTTTGCTCAGATGTTCCAGCAGGCACCACCAGCGATTCTTATAGCACCGCCTGGTGGCGCGGTAGTTCCTTCAGTAGGGCAGAGAATGCCTCTAGCTCTTCCAGTTCAGCTGGAGCTTATTGTGGAGCCAGATATCCCTGAGGGTGGCAAGTGGCTCAAGGACTTCATGAAGTGGAAGCCCAAGGAGTTTGATGCATTTGAGAATCCGCTGAATGCAGTGAAGTGGCTAGCTCACTTGGAGTATATCTTCCGAGTTATGGGTTTCCCAGATGTGTAGAGGCTCTGGTGTGCAGCACACTTGTTGACAGAGACAGCCATTTGGTGGTGGCAGTCCACTGATGGGGCCAGACCTGTAGGGTCCCCACCAGCCACTTGGGAGTTTTTCAAAACTGAGTTCAGGACTTAGTACATTAGTGAAGAAGCCCAGTAAGAGATGGTAGAGGCTTTTGCAAATCTGAAACAGGGTGATGGCACCATTGCAGGTTATGAGAAGAGATTTTCAGAGCATAGCTATTTTGCTCTAGAGCTAATTGCTACAGAGGAGTTGAAAATCAAGACTTAGAATGGAGGTTGCTTAGGATGTTCGAGCACTCGTTCTAGAGACCTATACCGGGACCGTGTCTTTGGCTAAGACTTACAATAGAAAGTACCCGGTTGTGAAAGCCCATGTTGTAGCAGTTCAGAGTATGGCAACCAGTTCAGGGCAGAAAAGAAAGTTTGAGTCTTCTAAGACTTCCTGGAAAGGAGGTCAGCAATAGCGCCGTTAAAGCCAGCACCAGGGCAGAGATCAGAGACGACAGTAGAGTCGTCAGCAGGGAGCAGTGAAGTAGCCACCTCATTGGCGGACTTATGGCAGAGCTCACTATGGTCTGTGGGGAGCATCTCTCAGGGTATGTTACAAGTGTGGAAAGGAGGGGCATATTGCCAGAGTGTGCCCGTAGGTTGGAATTGACACTAGACTGGCTCAGCAGCAGGGACAGGTGTTTGTCACAACACGACAGGAAGCCGAAAGGACCAACGTAGCTGTCACAGGTACCTTACTTATTTTGGTCATTATGCTTTTATGTTGTTTGATTCGGGCTCGACCCACTCGTTTATCTCTTCATCGTTTGTTAGTCAAGCTTGTTTGGAACTAAAACCTTTAAGGTTCGAGTTGTGTGTTGCAACTCCTTCAAGAGTTAGTATGCTTGCTAGTGAGAAAGTTAGAGACGGCCAGATTTTGGTATCCATAGAGCTTTTGGTAGCTACCCTCATAGTCTTGCCTATGAGCAGTTTTAATGTGATTCTTGGTATGAAGTGGTTAACCGAGCACCATGCGTTGATTGATTACCACCAGAAAGAAGTCATGTTTAGGCTGCCCAAGAAGTAGAGTTTTAAGTTTCGCGGTGTCCAGAGTGGAGTGTGTCTACCGTTGATTTCTACGATGAAAGTTCGTCTTTTGTTAGCTCGAAGAGGTTATTGGGCAAAGATATCTGGGGAAGGTCGCCCTTCGTTGACTGTTGATCAAGTACCAGTGGTTCAGGAGTTTGTAGATGTGTTTCCTGAAGAGTTACCGAGTTTGACCCCGCAGAGAGAGGTTGACTTCAATTGATCTCGAGCTGGAAACTCTCCAGATCTCGAAGGCACCGTACCGTATGGCACCAGCAGAACTGAAAGAGTTGAAGGTGCATCTACAGGAGATGTTATACAGAGGATTCATCCGTCCGAGTGTGTCTCTGTGGGGAGCACTAGTTTTGTTTGTAAAGAAGAAGGATGGTTCGATGCGCCTTTGCATAGACTACGGGGAGCTAAACAAAGTTACAGTGAAGAACAAGTACCCGTTGCCTCCCATTGATGATTTGTTTGATCAACTTCAAGGAGCTTCTGTGTTCTCCAAGATAGATTTGAGGTCTGGTTACCATTAGTTGAGGATCAGGGATTCAGACATTCCCAAGACGGTGTTCTGGTCGAGATATGGTCATTACGAGTTTGTAGTTATGTCCTTTGAGCTTACGAATGCTCCAGCAGCATTTATGGACATGATGGATAGGGTGTTCAAGGCGTTCTTGGACAGCTTCGTCATCGTGTTCATAGATGACATTTTGATTTATTCTAAGACGAAGGAAGATCATACTTCGCACCTAAGACAAGTGTTGACAACGTTGAGAGAGAATCAGCTGTATGCCAAGTGTGACTTTTGGTTAGAGAAAGTGGCCTTCCTTGGTCACGTGGTTTCGAGAGATGGTATTGTAGTAGACCCCGCTAAGATTGATGCTGTGAGTTCTTGGTCTAGGCTAACTACCGTCGTCGAGATACGTAGCTTTCTGGGTTTGGCAGGCTATTATCGACGGTTCGTCAAGGACTTTTCCTCTAAAGTAGCACCCCTTACTCGGTTGACGAGGAAGGGTGTTAAGTTTGTTTGGGATGCCAGTTGCGAAGAGAGTTTTTCTTTGATGAAGCATAGCTTGACGTCTACACCAGTGCTGTCAGTTCTGGAAGGAACAGGTGGTTTTGTAGTATACAGTGATGCTTCTAAGTTTGGCTCAGGTTGTGTTCTGATGCAGCATGGAAAGGTGATTGCTATGCTTCCCGTCAGTTGAACCCTACGAGCAGAACTACTCGACTCATGATATGGAGTAAATTAGTTGTCTTTGCATTAAAGATTTAGAGGCATTACCTGTATGGTGAAAAGATTCAGATGTTCACGGACCACCAGAGTCTCAAGTACTTCTTCACTCAGAAGTAGTTAAACATGAGGAAGAAGAGGTGGCTTGAGTTAGTTAAGGACTACGACTGTGAAATTTTGTACCATCTGGGTAAAGCCAATGTTGTGGTGGATGCCTTAAGTAGAAAGATGTAGCATTCTACAGCTTTGTTGAGTTCCCAGCTTCCATTGCAGAAAGAGTTTGAGCGAGCCGGTATAGCAGTGTTGTTGGGAAGGGTTACAGCTAGGGTAGCCTAGTTGACTGTTCATCCTTCGATCAGACAGAGAATCATTGATGGCCAGCTGAGTGATCCCGAGTTGAGCAGATTGATTGCCAGGGTTGAGGCAGATGGAGATTTTGATGTTGTGGTTACCCTAGATGGTGGTTTGATATTTAGAGGACGCCTTTGTGTGCCAACAGAAGCTGGACTTCGAGCTGAGTTGCTTACTAAGGCTCACAGTTCCCCATTTACTTGGCACCTAGGGGTACCAAGATGTATCAGGATCTTAAGCAAACCTTCTGATGGAGCAACATGAAGAGAGAATTGCAGAGTTTGTTATCTGGTGTCTCACTTGTCAGCAAGTGAAGGCTCACAGACAGAAACCTGCAGGTTGGTTGTAGCCACTAAGTGTGCCTCAGTGGAAGTGGGAGGAGATCTCCATGGACGTAAGGACCCGACCCAAAAAGAGGTCATAAACCTAGTCTTTACTCAGCATGCATGGAATTAAAAATTAGTTAAAGTAAAAACATACAAAACATGACATTTCATAATTCAAAACATTTCATAAAATATATAAAGTACTGGCCAGAATTTAAAATCATCATTCTAAAATAGTTCCAAAA
>JBBMKA010006672.1:0-10013 GCA_037833695.1 Sechiopsis laciniata | reverse complement strand
AGTGCTAAAATAAAATGCTAGAAAAAGTAGAAAATACTCTAATGAGAAGACAGCCTTAGGTTAAGGGTAGGTTGAGTATGATTAACATGGATCAAGGTTGAGGCTATGGTGAGAAGAAGACTCCGCACAACACGTGGTAAAATGCTATTTCTCAAGATGCATTCATTCTCTTCGAGCTTGAACTCTCGCATCTAAACTCAAAGCTAAAACGATGAAATACGTACTAGCGAGGTGACTATCTCTAGCCTCTCTTTTTAACAAGTAGGAGTTCCTAACATTGAAACTAATGGACAATAATAGGTTATCTCTAATCCTACTCTCCTCGAGACGAAAAGACAAGCAAACATGAATGGATGATCAGTCAAAACATGCTTTTAGTAGAAATGCCTATTATGTCTTAGCCTAACATCCCTCTGCTCACCTGAGATACATACATCACACACTCGTCCCCTCAACCCTCACCCATATGAATTTAGCTCATGATTATGTTGACAGGAACAGAAACAGAAGGTAGAAGTGTTGTAAACATCATGCAACAGAAACTCATAATCACGATTTTAGCAGATGAAAGTAAAACAACAATGAGACAGTAAATACCCAACTTAAATATAACAAATAGCAGTAAACATCCACAGAAACAACTCACAAGAAGATGAAAGAAACTTCGAAATACATTAAAATTACTACGACGAGCTATAAACAAGCATCCAACAGAAATCCTTGCTCGAAAACTACAATATAGAAGGTAAACTACGAAAAACTTCATAAGAAAGTAAAAAGAAGAATATTCTAAAGGAATTGCAGAAAAACAGAAAACAATGCTGCTAACAATGGAGGAGCCTTGTCACTTCCAGCAGCTCTCCAAATTCAGCTCTCGTCCAAGATTCCTGCCCTCTTTCTCCATTCCCAAAATGCGTTTATATACTCTCATCATTAAGAACGGCTGAGATTCTAAGGCAAAAGGTGGCTTGTTCTCCAATTCAGGGCCGACCAGATCTGACCTATAGTAGGGGGACCACGTACAGGCTTTTCTGACACAGCAGCTTTTTACAAGAAACTGGTCGGACGAATGCTGCAAACATTGACTCTTGCATAAAAATTGGCTTTTCTTTTCTTCACTTCTACACCTCTGATTTAGGCTTTGCTCAGCATTCTCAGCATTTAAATACCTGAAATGATAACAGCAAATTAATGAGACAAGGGGCTCTTGAAATGCGATCATAAATGCTTCAAACATTAACATTTCTGTACAAAAACTCATGATTTCTTAGTATTTCTAATCCTAGCCTCCTTTGCTACATGCAACGTAATTTAAGCTTAATTCCCTATTCATAAGTGGTTCTATGCGATGAATATCAATAATAATGCCTGATTTTTCATTAAAACACCCTATTAGGAGGACTAAATAACTCTCTAATTGAGAGTTATCAAACCCCCAAACTTGAACATTGCTCGTCCCGAGCAATTCTACAGACATCAAAATAGATAAAAACTTATAATGCTCTTAACATGCATGGATTATCAATAGGGTCCATTCTTAGAGATCTCAGCATTGCGGTTCTGTCCTAGAAATTTTCGTCATAAACCAAAACTCTCAACTTTCGCAATTCACTTTTAGCCTCATGTGCTGTTAAAATAATGTTTATCCCTTATATCGATTTCTTCCCAGTCAGAATAAGAACTTAAGCACTCTTAAACACTAATGCCTATGACTCAAAAACATCTCGCTCAATCCCTTGATCCTCATAAGTTTAGCCAAAGCATCTAATTAAAGCATTTTTTCCCACGCACATACTCTTTTAGCACTTCGAGCCCCCTCAAACCGACTACACCCAAATTTCATAGTTCTTAAAATGGCACACTTGAGCAAAGCAACACACTTAAACAGCGAAAATAACCAAAGTTGAGGCGTTGGAAGATATCTTTTAGCACTATGGCTACTAGCCTGAGTTCTCGAAGGCTTTTCTTTCTTTACACAGCTCGGCCTTTTGCCTTATTACAACACTTGGCCTTTGGCCTTATTCAGCAACACCTATTTTTTTTCAAGCTTTTCCATCAACAATTCACTGTTTTTTTTTTTTTTTTTGAATGCTTGTAGCACTGATTTTCTAACATTTTTTTCAGGGATGCTTTCGCATTTTATTCACATAGCTTAACTAGAATGCTTTGGTTTTTGTTTTTAATTTTTAAATTATCGATCTTTTTCTCATACACGGGCTTGCCCTCAACCCAGACTTGAAATCCTCACTGTACTCAATGAAGGTGAGGCTTAGTTCCTCTAAACTCAAGGCTTTCAAGATTTCTTGCTATAATGTTTTAAGCTTTCAGATTTAGCATTTTAGAGCTATCTTATTTCCTTGTTCCGATCAGGGATTAAATCATTATTAGGTTAGGATTATTTACAACGGCACACTCATCTAAACCCTCACAGCTAGGCTAAGTCTTTAGTTTACTCAGAAAATTTTGCAGACAGAACACAATACTGAGAACATCAAGAACTTTTCCATTGACACAAAGAAATTCTAAAACAAGAAGGCAGGACATAACAAACAAAAATTGGCTCGAGTATGATATTTTCAATTCACCAGCACAAAACAACTAAACCTAACAGAGTCATTTTTCAACCAAAACAAGCAAAGATATAAAAGGATAAGGACAGGGACTTCCATCTAAAGGCGGGAACTAGAGCTGCAGCCGGCTTGATCTTCGACATGATCGCTTTCAGGAACTAGCGAGGGTGGCATCCATGGCTGAATGAGCTCGACCGGGAATTCAGACAATTCAAGCTCTCCCTTCAATTCAGCATTCTGACTCAGCACACTATCTCTCAACTGAGCATATTTTCAAAAGATTTGAAGCTGATTGGCTAGATGGCTACAAACTTCTTCATGAGCATTCTGCCTTTCCTGGATCTCCTCAATGCCGGCTGCAATGCCCATACCCTTTCTACAATGCACCACCTTTTAACGAGCTTCGGGAGAGACATAAGCAGACCTGACTGGGAGCAGCTCATCATCAAGCAAAGGCTGAACTCCCTGCCGCATACACAGATGGGTAATCAAATGGGGGAAAAATAGCTTGCCATCCTTCTTATTAATACATCTCTTTATTTCTCCAACAATGATGCTACCAACGTCGATGCTCCAACCCTCAAGAATCACATAAACCAGTAGAGCTCGACTGCGAATCAGCTCAGTACAGTGCGTTGTTGGCATGAGGCTTGGTCGCATAAAATTCATCCAATAGTGGGCTTTCACAATCAAGAAAGAAGCGAGCATAATTTTTGTGCCCTTCTCGACTTTCCAACTGGCTCCTTCTCCACCGATCCTCTTAATGCAATCTTCCAACAGCTCATCTAATGGATTCTTGATAACTCGGTTAAACTCCACATCATGATTGGACTCGAACCATAACAGCTCATTGATTTCTTCAGCGCTTCAATCCACATCAACCCTACGCACTCTACTCTTGAACGCTGTATCCTACCTTGAGCACAAGAGGAACTTCATCTTCAGAAAGAGAAGAATCTTCAAAGACCGTGACTTTATTCCCATTCGGGGCCCTTAACCTGCACTTTGCCAGAACTTCCTAAACTTCTCCACTTACTGCTGCTTTGGCTCGCTGAGCTCTGGTCTTAGGGGCCATCGGAGATGCGAATTCGAGAAATAGCGAGAAGAATTAGGGCACGGATTTGAGGAATAAGAAGAAGAAGAATTTCGAATGCTTGAAACGGAAAGGGAAGAAATGGGGCAATAAATAAGCAGGCGAAGAGGCACAAAAGAAAACTGCCCTTAACGGCAATTTTTTTTTTGAAAAAGCTAAACACTCCTCTCCACGCTTCAATCCCCACCACTGATCTATGAACAATCACGATGCTTCCTCCAAATAATCCTAGCTCGCCACGTGCCTTTCCCGATTTGCCACGTTCCAATTTTTGCATTTCCCAACTACCCTAAGCTATCCCTACTTAATTACGCAAGAAATAAACAGAAAAAAAAACAAATAAAATGCACCACAAATAAAATGCAAGGATAAATTTCATGATCGGAAGTATTAATGCAAAACACATGCTTGGAGCATAAATTAAAGATATCGAACATTCCAATGCTCCAAGCATCGTAGAACTTCTATTCGCTAGAAAAGGTCTTTCCCCATTCTGAAATCCTCGCCTCAATAATGCTTTAAGCGCTGCACGTTCACCATAAACTTGCTTTCATCTTCCTCATTCATTAGCTTGATGGCTCCACTAGCATTAACCTACATAATTCTGAATGGCCCGGACCACTTAGACTTAAGTTTTCCAGGAAATAATTTAAATCGAGAATTATACAAAAGCACTCGTTGTCCAACCTCAAATTCTTTAGGCTTTATCCTTTTGTCATGCCATGCCTTGGTCTTTTCTTTGTATAGTTTTGTATTTTCGTAAGTAAACTGTCTTTGTTCGTCCAATTCAAGGAGTTGAGTCATTCTTGCCAGCCCAGCTAAGTTCAAGTCAAGGTTCAATTTTTTAAGAGCCCAGAATGCTCTATGCTCGAGTTCCAACGGCAAGTGGCAAGATTTTCTGAAAACTAGTTGATATGATGATATCCCCAAAGGCATTTTGAATGCTGTTCTATATGCCTATAGTGAGTCTTCAAGCCGCATCGACCAGCCTTTTCTTGATGGTCCAACAACTTTTTCCAAAGTGATTTTGATTTCCCTGTTTGAAATTTCAGCTTGCCCATTTGACTGGGGTTGTATGGTGTCGCCACTCGGTGCTTAATATTATACTTCATCAAAACATTGGCCATATCTCGATTAAGAAAATGCGTCCCTTCATCACTCATCAATGCCCTAGGCATTCCAAATTGGTTGAAAATTTTTTTATGTAAGAACCGAGTCACCGTTTTGGCATCATTAATTGGGCTGGCAATCGCTTCTACCCACTTAGAAACATAATCCACTGCTACTAAAATGTTACCCTTGGATGGTGGGAATGGGCCCATGAAGTCGATGCCTCAAATGTCAAATAGCTCAACTTCGAAGATACATGTCATTGGCATCTCATCCCGCACCCCAATGTTCCCATGCCTTTGACATTTGTCCCATGTCTTAGCAAAATGATAGGCGTTCTTAAAGACTGTGGGCCAGTATAACCCACACTGAAATACTTTAACAGCGCTTCTCATCCCTCCAAAATGTCCACCGTAAGGGGAGTTATGACATTGATCCAAGATTTCCTTGACTTTACTTTCAGGTACACATCGTCTAATGATGTTGTCACCACATTGCTGAAACAGAAACAACTCATCCCAAAATAAAACTTAACGTCTGCATAAAACTTCTTAGCTTGCTCTCTTGTCAGATCCGGAGGCAAAATTCCACTGGCACGATAATTAGCAAAATCCATAAACCATGGTCGCTCCGCAGCTTGTAATGCTATAAACATAAACAATTTCTCATCAGGGAAACTTTCCCCAATTGGAATGTCTTTTTCCTTTTCATGCACTTGCTTTAACCTGGATAAATGGTCAGCTACAGCATTTTCACTTCCTTTCTTGTCCTTTACTTCAAGGTCAAACTCTTGCAATAATAATATCCACCGAATTAATCTTGGCTTGGCATCAGGCTTGCTCATTAAGTACCAAATAGCTGCATGATCTGTGAATACCACAATCTTCAATCCAACAAGATAAGATCCGAACTTTTCCAATGCAAACACAACTACCAACAGCTCTTTTTCTGTTGTCTTATAATTAAGCTGAACTTCGTTTAACGTCTTGCTGGCATAATAAATCGGCTGCAGCAATTTCTCACCATGTTGGCCCAAAACAGCTCCAACAACGTAGTCGCTGGCATCCCACATTAGTTCAAATGGCTTGCTCCAATCTGGGGCAATGATGATGGGCGCGGTGATCAGAGCATTTTTTAAGGCATTGAATGCCTTCAGACAGTCTGCACTAATGTTAAATTCCCGATTAATTCCTAACAACTTGCATAGAGGCTTTGAGGTTTTCGAGAAATCCTTGATGAATCTCTTGTAGAATTCGGCATGCCCCAAGAAGCTTCTAATGCCCTTGACATTACACGAAGGTTCCAACTTCTCTATAACTTCAATCTTAGCACGATCCACCTTTATTCCTTTCTTCAAAATGCGATGCCCAAAGACTATTCCTTCCTCCACCATAAAGTGACATTTTTTCCCAATTCAGAACTAAGTTTGTTTCTTCACAGCGCTTTAATACTCTCCCAAGGTTAAACAAGCACGAGTCAAATGTTTTCCCGAATACTGTAAAATCATCCATAAAGATTTTAACAATGTCTTCTATCATGTCCGAGAAGATGGCTAGCATGCAACGTTGGAATGTTGCCGGTGCGTTACATAGCCCAAAAGGCATTCGCCTAAATGTAAAGATACCATACGGACACGTAAATGTCATCTTCTCCTGGTCTTTAGAATCTATGGTTTATTTGATTATAGCCGGAATAACCATCTAAGAAACAGTAAAATTCTTACCCTACTAACTTGTCAATCATCTAGTCAATATACGGCTATGGGAAATGGTCTTTCTAGGTTGACTTGTTGATCCTTCTGTAATCCATGTAAATTCTCTAACCCGTAACAGTTCTAGCTAGGATTAACTCATTGGCATCACTTTTTATCACTGTCATTCCACCCTTCTTTGGCACGCACTGAACAGGGCTCACCCAATTACTATCGCAGATAGGTTAAATGATTCCAACATCCAGCCATTTGATCACTTCCTTTTTTACAACTTCTTTCATCACAGGGTTGAGCCTTCTTTGCTGCTCAATAAACTTGAATTGCCCCTCTTCAAGGTTAATTTTATGCATACAGTACGATGAGCTTATGCCTGTAATATCTACAAGTGTCCAGTCGATTGTCTTCTTGTATTGCCGCAATAGGTCCAGCAGCATTACTTCATTTTTCGAAATTAGCTCAGTAGATATGATGATAGGAAGAGTGTTTTCTGCTCCCAAGTATGCGTATTTCAAATGCTGAGGCAAAGGTTTCAAGTCCAATAATGGTGGTTTATCTATTGAAGGCTCCATTGGTGGATTAATACGCTCTCCAAAATTTAGAGGCTCAAATTGGCTCATGGCTATCAAAGTATTACATACTTCCAACTCATCCTCGCTTAATGTCCCTAGCATTTCTTCTAGCGGGTCTACTTCAGTCATCAGATTTTCTGTTCTGGTTTGCTTAGTGACTTTTTCAAGAGCATCTTCAGTTGTACTGAGAAATGAACAATGCTCCATATCAGATGGATACTTCATTGAATTATCAATGTTGAATTTCACTTCTTGATCATTCATTCTCAATGTTATTGTCCCTTTGTATACATTGACCAATGTACGACCTGTCTTAAGGAAAGGTCTACCCAAGATAATTGGCACCCCCTCATCAGCTTCGTAATCTAGAATAATAAAATCAGCTGGAAAAATGAACTCGCCAATCTGCACTAGAATGTCCTCAATCTTTCCTTCAGGATAAGTGATTGACCGATATGCAAGTTGAATTGTAACTGTTGTAGGACGCGCTTCACCAATGCCAAATTTCTTGTATATGGACAGCGGCATAGGATTGATACTCGCACCTAAATCACAAAGTGCTCGTCCCAATTGTTGCCCACCTATTGTCACTGGGATGGTAAATGCTCCAATATCACTTTCTTTGTTAGGAATCTTGCTCTTAACAATAGCACTACAGCCTTGGTTTAGCGAGACAACTTTAAATTCTTCAAACTTGCCTTTCTCAGATAATGCATCTTTCAAGAACTTTGCGCAGTTTGACATTTGCTTTAAGGCATCAACTAATAGTATATTTATGTGGATTTATTTCAATATATCCCAAAACTTCTCAAAATGTGCTCCAACTTGCTTTTTCTTCTGCGGCCTTAGCGGATACGGTGGTGGAGGCGATTTAAAAGCTGGAATTTACTTTTTAACTGGGTTATTTGACTATTTGTCCTACCCCACTGTAAAATCTTCCACAATAGGCTCTGGTTGCATTGGCTGGTTTTTAGCAGGCTCAAAGGCTCTGTCTTCAGCATTTACCTCGCCTTGTACCTCATTCCCTAATTCAATGTTTTCAGCATCAGGTTCCATCGAGGTATTTTCTTCAGATATTTCCTCAATAACTACTTTCTTTTCATGATAAGCTCTGATATTTGGATCTTCCTCTAATGGCTTTCTACTTCTTAATTCGATAGATTGCACTTGCTCTTTCCCATCCTTTTTTGAAGATTCAGTATCGAAAGGTAGCTTTCCCAAGGGTCGATTCCTCAATTCTGATGCTAACTGTTGCACTTAAAGTTCTAAATTCCTCATGGCTGATTGCTGGCTGTGCATAGCAGCCTGCTGACTTTGCATAGTTGAATCATTTCTGACAATGTATTCTTTAAACAAGCATTCTAAAGAAGTGCCTGGAATTCGTTGAAGCTGATTTGGTTTTTGATAACCATGGTTGTTAAATCCTTGTGCATTCTAATTTGCAAATCTAAGTGGTTGCTGTATTTTTGCCTGCCCCTATTGGGTGTTTACAGCATTACCTTGACCTCTTCAGGAAAAATTTGGATGATGCCTCCAGCCAGGGTTGTAAGTGTTTGAATACGGATTATTCACTGGTCTTTAATTACTCACATTCCCCATGTACATCACTGAGGCAGGGTTGTGTTGGTAGAACTCATATGTGTGCCCCTTGCCACAGTAGACACAGCTTTCTGCTTGAATTTGATCGACGGGTGTAATATTCCGTGACTTGGCAGTATTCTCCATTCGCATATTCTTCATTTCATTTGCCATCCTTGCTACTTCAGCTCGCAATGCTGTCAACTCATCTACTTCCAATTACCCTCCTTTTTTCGTAGTACTTCGCCTTGGCTGAGACCATTGGTTATTGTTCATCGAGAATGTTTCTAATATTTCGTAAGCCTCGTTATATGTCTTCTTCATCAACTATCCATTAGCCGTCATGTCCAACATTATCTTAGATGGGCTGTCAAGTCCAATGTAGAATTGTTCCATTTGCACTGGATAAGATATACCAATCTGCAGACACCTTCTCAACAAACCCTTATAACGTTCTCATGCCTCGCTCACTAATTCATCTTCATGCTGCCGAAATCAGATAATTTCATGCCGAATATCTACATTTTTAGTTGGTGGGAAGTATTTGATCAGAAACTTTTCCACTAACTTATTCTACGTTTCTATTGATCATTCTTGCAATGTGTTCAACCACGTTTTTGCTCCATCTCGTAACAAATATGGGAATAATGTCAACTGCAGGTTGTCTTCAGTTACTTTCAGAATCCTAAATGAATTGGTGACTTTAAGAAATGAGCGTAGATGCAGGTGAGGATCTTCAGATGCATGACCATAGAATTGCCCAATTGTTTGTAGCATCTGAAACATAACAGGTTTCGGTTCAAAGTTTCTAGCTCTGACATCTGGTCTTAAAATTCCAGGATTCAGCCCATGTGCAGCATAATCAACACAATCTCTGATTGCTCTATCCCTTTCATCTATCGGTTGGTTGAGATTAGCATTTGGGTTAGCAGCATTAGCATTGTTGACATTCGAGTTCTGCACTGCAACTGGATTCGGTCCCATGTTCTAAGCATCACGATGAGGAGCATTCTCCAGGTAATTTCCTTGCTGATTAGCCATTCTGGCTCTTGCTTCTCTTCGATTTCTATGAAACGTACGTTCTCGCTCAGGATTAAATTGAAATTCCAACTCTGGAAAATCACTCATGCACTGTCAAAACCTACAATAACAACACAATGCTATTAATACTTGCAACAATTAAGCACCACTTTCAAACAACACTTAAACAGAATTAAAGACACCAGTCCCCCGCAACGGTGCCAAAAACTTGATCGATTGACACAGCTTGACTTAATAGATGCAAATTTCCCTAAATAGTGCACTAAACGTACGATGTCTCAAGCATTCAACAGATAGGCACGCAAGTATACGTGGTCATATGCAATCAAGTGATAAGATAA
>JBBMKA010006671.1:0-39808 GCA_037833695.1 Sechiopsis laciniata | reverse complement strand
CAAATAACATTTTCAACTACGTATAAGCCAACTAATCTAGCCACTAAGTCATTTGTATCACTTTCTTGGTTTATTGTGTGAAGGAGCTTTTTTTTTTTGCACTTATTCCAGAGGAAAGAACAGAAAAAAGACTAAAAAAAAAAGTGTGAAATGTAAATACAAAAGACAAACTAGGTACATTGAACATTATTGAAATGTCAAGCATATAAGTATTTGATGGTGAAACATAGGCATCAAATTAAAATCATAACCCAAACCTAAAGAACAAAAATGTATTTTGAGAAAGAACTGAATTCAAGCAGTTGTATAGCAATGATAAATTCTAGAAGTCACCATATTTGTGAAGAAATCCATTTCAAAACTGAAGGTTTAAAAAAAACTAGAATTTGAGGACAGTAGCGGGGTTAGAGATTGGTGAAGAGGAAAGGGGACAGTCAGAGACTAGCTTAGAACGAAAATAAACTGGGAAACCGTTCTCTCAATGGGGGAGATTCAGTGAAGACACACTAAAAAAAACGGTAAAGCGAAGAAATGGACAAAAATAAATTTGAAAAACAAAAAAAAAACTTACAGAGGAGAATGATGGTGTCGATCTAGTGGCGATGAAGATCAAAGAGATGAAAGTATTGGGAAGATAGTGAGAGAAATTAGGGATTTAGGTATTTTTGCATAAAGGGAGGAGAGGGGGAAACAGAGTTTTTAAAATTTTTAACCAAAATTATTTACTTTATTATTTATTTTTAAAGGTTAAGTTTAACGATAAAATAAATTTATGACATTTAAATAAATGCCATAAACATTTAAAAACATAAATACTTATCATTTTACCACTAAAACACGTGTTTCTATTTTTTATGACAATTTTTTCTTTTTTCTCTTATTTTGGTCTGACAAGAGTGTCATAAAAAGTCAAAATTCTAGTAGTGGCATTTGTATCCAATAGATTTTACACCATCAGGTGTATGAATTATGGGTCTAAAAGTTTCACGTTTTGAAAGTGAGTGTAATTCTGTGTAAAGACCCGATCCAAACTAGGGTATTGACCTACGTCTCTACCCTAAATGCATGGTATTAAAATAACAATAGACAAAGCATGCCTGAATAAAATCATTCATTTATTTCAAATATTATAATTAAGTTCAAAGTTAAAAAACCAAAAAAAATAGGGTAACCTCGAAAAAGGAAATCCAATGAGAGTAACATGCCTTTTAAACTTAGTTCATGAGAAAGGTAAAATACCAAAGTAAAATATGACTATAAATATAAAAGACACATCACATGGTCCACTCAGCTTCGATCAACCATCCTGGTATAGCTCGTGAGTACCTGTGAAAAATCCCAGAAGGAAAAAGTGAGTTATTAACTCAGTAAGGATCTTGAAACGAGATCAATAAGCACATTTATAATAGCAACATTTTACAACTCAGCAAAAGTAATTTTATAGGTCCAAATACCTAAGTGTGACCATGGGTAGTAAGACCAAGCGCGCTTATCTACTAGAGCACAAGGTAACTGAATCTCTAGGTAACATGCTCTTAGCATGTTTACCTACCAAAGTACCTTATGAGAAGTCTCTGGGTAACACTAACATGTGTGCTTACCTAGGGGTGAACATGGGTTTGGTTGAGTTGGATTGGAGTGATTTTTCAACCCAACCCAAAAATTTGGGTTGGTCAATTCTCCAACCCAATTAAAGACACAACCCAACTCAACCCAACCCTTTATTTTCAGGTTGGATTGAGTTATCAGGTTCATAAATTTGTAACTAACCTAAAATTAAAAAGCTCACCATGATAAGCAATGTACTCAATAAACAATCTCTAACATCCCTTTTTTTATTCCTAGAAACTTAGGACGAACATTAGTATAAGTAGATTCTTATTGTAGATGCGGAATTCAAGTTTACTTAGTTTTAAAACCTCATCAATAGGTTTAAAGTTTAAAAAATAAAAAGTCTAGCAATAATAATTAAATAAAATAAATATCCATATGCATAAACATATAATATAAATAATTAAATAACATAATAATTATGTTATAGGTAAAAAAAAGTATTTTTTAAATTAAATAATAAATTCGGGTTGGTCTGGTTGGGTTGGGTTAATTTTAGGTCAACTCTTGACCCAACCCAACCTGTTAAATTAGGTTGGTTTGGTTCAGGTTTCTCGAGTTGTCAAGTTATTTATGCACCCCTATGCTTACCTACTAGAGCAACGATAGAAAACTACCTGGGTAACATCTATTAGATGTTTCTTTACCAGGTTAAATCACAATAGTAAGGTAATTACCTTTTTTTTTAAACAAGGATAACCACGCCCGTCCCTAAGTCAGGCACTGGGAGACATCAAAAGAGTAATGTCACAGGTGAGTTTCGAACCTGAGACCGTGAGGGGAGGCATACCTTCAAAACCCAAGTCTTCAACCACTGTGCTACCCTTTAGGAACAGTAGGGTAATTACCTAGGTAACATTTAGAACGTGTTTAACTACCAGGTTAAATCACAACAAAAGAGTAACTATAATCAAGACACCCCTGTGTAACATCTATAACATGCTCACCTAACAGGGTCTCACAAATATACGATAATCTCATTCAAAGCCAGTACACAAGTGACAAACGACCAAGTTAATTTGTACAGATATGTCGTAGCAGATATTTATGTATCAGATCATTGTACAAGCCTATCTTAAGCTTTCTAATATTCATAAGGCTCGAATTAGATGAAAGAAATCCCTTACCTTGGCCGAAATCCAAAGGTCCTACCCAAATTCTAAGCTACAACATAACAAAGAGCTTTTCTAAACTTCCGAGACCTATAACACACAAAACTCAGAACTAGCACCTTAGACCATAAAAATTGGACTCGCTTAGCAGCGATGCGTGAAGTCAAAAGGTGGAAATTATCTAAAATAGTGGTTCTAGATTTTTCCAATCAATAATCAACGGCAGCGCTTAGCAGCGATGCGTGAAGTCAACAAAGGCAACATGTGGTTAACATTCAACGACAGGCTTGGATGAATGTTGTAGGCTTAGAATGGTGTGCGACTAGGCTCGTAGGTGTGCGTTAGGCTCGAAAAGGAAATGAAACTTCAAATTAGTGGAGAAAACCAACAAGCAAGCTCGACAATGATTAAGCAGCACTAACCTCCAGTATTGACAACACACTACATGAGGATGGTGGCATAAGCAACGATACCCAATGATTGGTTAAGGCTCCCACCTACGCGGACGCTAATCCACGAGCGACATGCGACTGCTCGTGATTAGGCCTCAGCGGAGACTGCATGGAACATGGGCAACCAACTTCTGATTCCGACACTGATTGCACAGAATCTAGTTCTATTTGTCAGTAGTGGTAGTGCGTGTTCTTGAGATTTGAGATGGAAGAAAAAAGTGAGGGTTTGATTCGAAGCTGTGCGGTGCAATGATGAGTGAAATGATGTCATAAAAGTATATTTTTGTCCTTTTATAGCTTCAGAAAAATCCAAATAAAATTACTAAAGTGCCCTAACTGAAAATGACATTTTTTTCCTTATTTTCCAAAAGATCACCTTGCCCCTCTCAACGTACATATTTACATAAGACAAGTTTAGGCTATTACATTCTGCTTGGATTTCTTCTTTCCACTTTAGTCAATCTTTTCTGTGTCGGCATTCTATTACAGATCTAGGTTCAAAATCTTTATTTTCATAAATTATTTTGTGAGCAACGTTGAGAAAAAATGTTGTCAACATCTATGTCCTTCCAGTTCCATTTTTTTACTGTCCTAACATAATTGATTGAATTCTCATTATTATCCTCATTTCCTTGAGCATCTTCGATACTTTCATGATGAGTCATGTCTAATGATTCTTAAAGAATATCAACATTTTCAATTGTGTTGTCTTGACTATTGACTATTTTTCTTTTTTAGGATTCTTATCTTTAAAACCTTCAGACTTACCACGCTTCCGTTGTGACCTAGACTCATTAGTTGAAAGAATTTGTTGTGTTGTAACTTCAATTTTAGATGCAGCATTTGCTGTTTGTATGTATGACTAAGTCACTTTCTTGGCATCTATAATACACCTGGTATTTGATTTGCTATATTTTATAAATGGATTATTTTTTGAACTTCTAGTTCGTATTGATTTATTCGATGATTAAAATGAGTCAATGAAAAAGTACTCCATGTAATTTTGTTTTTCAATTTAATTTCTTCCTCTAAATTTGGAAAATTTTGTCTCATTAAAATGAAAATCATCAAATCTCGTTGTAAACATGTCACCTGTTAAGAGTTCAAGATATCCAATAATAGACGGGAAATTAAAACCAACAAATATTCCTAACCTTTTTTGAGGATACATCTTAGCACGTTGTAGTGGAGCAATTGGTACATATACTGCACATCCGAAAATTCTCAATTGGAAAATTATAGGTTTCCTGCCTATAAGCTAATTAAAAATAGGTAATACTTATGATAGATTACATGTCTAATGCATATGATGCTTCATGAAAAATAGCATGACCCCATACAGATATTGGAAGTTGTGCTCTCATAAGTAATGGTCTAGCGATTAATTACAATTGTTCTATGAATGATTCTGCTAAACCATTTTGTGTATGAACATGAGCTCTTGGATGTTCAATATTTATTCCAATGGATTTACAATAACTATTGAATGCTTGAGATGTAAATTCATCAACATCATCAAGACGAATGCTTTTAATTGTATAACCAAGAAAATGTGCTCTTAACTTTATTATTTGAGCAAGTAGTCTTGCAGATGCAAGATTTTGACTTGATAATAAACATACATGTGACCTTCTACTAGATCTGTAAATCAAAATCATAAAATATTTGGTCTTGGATTAATAGGTCTACATATACCTTGAATTCGTTCTAAAAATGTAGGTGGCTCAATTCCTACTTTAGATGATGATGATCTCATAATTAATTTTCCTTGATAGAAAGATGGACATGAGAGTTCTTTAAATTGAAGAATCTTCTGGTTTTTTAATGAATGTCTTCTTGAATTCTCAATTATTCTTCTCATCATTATTGATTCTCGATGACTTGATCGATCATGCTAATCTGTGAATATATCTGGATTCATAATCTTCGGATTCATCGTTATATATGTTTCAACAACATTTATATATGTTTGCTCAAAAATAAAAAATAAAACATTTATATGTGTGTAGTATAATCTAGAAGAAAAAAACAGTAAACTTTTCTAATATATGTGTTTTTCATTTGAGACGATAGAAATAATATAAAGATATTCAATATTATCTTTATTATCTATCTCAATATGATATTTGTTATAATGTATATCTTTAAAACTGAGAATATTTTTCTTTGATTTACTTTAACTTTTGTTCTTCTAGGCAAAATAAGGTTTATTTTTCCAAAACCTTCGAACAAGTTTGCAGAACTTGATATTGTATTGGCACTTGCTTCAAGCATTATCAATTTAGATAAATATGTTCTCCTTATAAGTATTGTATGCATAGTTTCACTATCTACCCATAGTTCCTCATGAGCCAAAATTTGAGAAATGCCCATGATTCTTCAAAAAAAAAAAAAAAAAAATTATTATTATATTATTACAACATGAAATTGAAATATAAAAATTATGAAATAAAACTAAAATAATAAAGAAAAGAAAAATACAACCTAACTAAAAAAGCATAAGTAAACTTAAATAATGTCTAATTATTGACATTGTCATTTTAAATGTTTTATATTTGTTTAGCTACATCTTCATGAGATTAAAAAAAAAACCAACAATATCTAAGTGAGTCATGTTTGGAGGGTTATAAGCATCATCTTTTTGATATACAAAGTTTGCTTCCACAATTTTTTCTTTCTTCATTGATGCTTGGTAGAGATCAACCAAGTATTTAGGCGTACGACATGTACGAGACCAGTTCCCTTTCATACTACATCGAAAATATTGGTTCTCAACAATTTTAAAGCTCTGGCCATTTTGTGAAACTTTTCCTTTATGATCATCATTATTTATGGTTCGCTTGAAGTTTGAGTAATTATGGCGACTACCATGAAATGAATAATTGTTTTGTCTTCTTCCAAGACCTTGACCATGATCATAATTATTTATAGCGTTAACTCCAAGTAATGGTGTTGCTCCAGTTGGTTAAGATTCATGAGTTTTTAGCCATAAATAATAATGGTGTTGCTTCAGTTGGTCAAGATTCATGAGTTTTTAGCCACCATGACCACGACCTTGACCATGATCATAATTATTTATAGCATTATTTTGTTAAGCCACTAAAAGACATGATATAAGTTTAGAATATTTTTTAAAACCTCTCTCATGTTATTGCTTTTGTAGGAGCATATTCGAGGCGTGAAAAGTAGATAAGTTTTCTCTAACATATCTACATTTGTAACCTTCTCTCCACATAATATTAATTTTGAACTTATTTTGAATATCGCAGAGTTATAATCACTCACAAATTTAAAATCTTGCAACCTCAAGTGCATCCAATCATAACGAGCTCTAGGAAGAATAACTGTGTTTTTTTTATAGTTGTATCTCTCTTTTAAAATTTTCCATAAAATGCTGGGATCTTTTACACTTAGGTACTCAAATTGTAATCCATAATGAAGATAATGACAAAATAATATCATGACTTTTGTCTTATCTTGATTTGAAGCTTCATTTCCTTCATTTACTGTTTCTCCAAGATTCATGGATTTCAAATAAATCTCAGTATCAAGCACTCATAACAAATCATTGATATCAAGGACAACAAGCTCTAATTTTGTAAGATTTGTCATTGTAAAATTATTATAAAGAAATTGATTTATATTAAAAATTGAATAAACACATTTATTATACATTCTAAAAAAAATGTAACATGCCTTTTCTATATATATAAATATGAAAATATTATGAAATAACATAAAAAAAAATCTAATTATTACGAAAACCATAACATATAAATTTTAACTAATTGTATATTAAAGTCTTCCAATAATTCACTATAGAAATTAATAATCTTATTATTATTATTATTATTATTATTATTATTTTGTTAATAACATGTCAATACTTATACAACATGTTAATAAACATCATAATAATGTGATTGCAATTTATTTTATTAAAGAAAGCCAATATGGATATTATAATATGATTGTGACATGTTTTAAAATATATGATGAGATTTAATAGAAGAGCATATTTATATAAGTTTCTTTACTTAAAATCCTTTATTGTCGTATACTTATGCAACTTCAGGTGCATCATATAAAAGTGATGACCAATGTTTGATTTAAAAATTGTGCATTTGCTGGTACATTTAATTTTGAACGATTCTTTATTTTAAATCATGTAACTTTAGGTACATTACACATAAAATATATACTTCTAATATAATTTCGAGTGCATAAAGAAGGAATAATTAACCGATGCTTTTCAAATTCTATTATAATTAATTCAAAACATATGTGTATTTATCATGCTTTCAATTTCATGAGAATAATTAAATCTATAATACTAAAGTATATAAAAATCTTCAAATATTCATAAATATTACTTAAAAAAAAATCACTTATGATCTATATATATATTAAATATTTTCATAACTTATAACTTTTAAATAGTTAAATGTTGGCTTAATCTTATGAAAAACCACATATTAATAAACATTATGATCATGTATTATGAATACATAACTATATTCTACATATTAAGATGAGTGACATGTTCAAACTTCATAATTGAAAAATAAATAAATAAAATAATCATTATTTATGCTCTAATTTATAGCATTATATCATAAACAATTAAAACTAGAATAAAGCATTGAACAAACAAATCATCCATAATGAGGGTTGATTCCACGATCTACATGATTAAACGAATATATAATGTCAATTGATCCATACTTTTACTTTGTTCATTAATTGCTTAGAATCTAAAATTTTTAGGCGTGCATTTCATTTATTGATAAAATAATTGCAATATAGAGCACATGACATCAATTGCAATATATTATTTAAACAAATATGTAATACAAATTCAACATAGTTATAATCAAAACTTAAATGTGTCAATTAGTTAGATAAATAAAAAATAGAATTAATTTTTTTAATTCTATTAATTGTCACAAGTACTAAATTTAAAAAAAAAAAATCTATAAATAATAAGGTAAAACATAAAAATATAAATTCAAGGAATTGAATTACATTAAGATTTAAATTTATAATTTATTTAATTTGTTTGGAATTAAACAGTAGATCTAGTGATTTAAGATTAATGAATCTTCTTTACTTTGCTTTGTTCTATAAAAGAACTCTCTAAAAAAACTTCCACTTGTATTATGTTACTTCTAAAACACAATACACTTTCTAAAGAGTATATACAACCTCAAAATTAGACATTTATTGTACGATCTTTAACAAACGATTATAATATGTAATAGCAAAAGTAAAGTTACAAGAACTAAATTTATGAAACGAGATTTAATTTCAAATCGACAGTAATATTATGGTCATGAAAAAATATAAAAATATTATTACACATTCAAAAAAAAAAAAAAAAAATCAATGTTAAAATTTGACACAATGTATACATAGGAAGTATTAAACTCATATATATACTCTATACAAATGAAGTTTATAAATACATATTGAAAATGAATTAAGAAACATATCTTTAGCAAAGCAACAGTAGAGACTTATGCAGATAACATGTTATGAAATTGATAACATGTTATGAAAGTATGCAAGAACCAAAGAGATAGAGAGAATGGTGTGGAAGAGAAAATAGAGTAACTCTTATTGAGTTTGGTGTGAGATTATTAGTCTTACGATGCACCTATTTATAACATTGCAAGGAGTTCATATTTAGTAAAGCTAAAACTATAATTAGATATAATAACTAATGAGTTGAGAGTCTTATGGCTAAGTGGTAGAAACTCAATTAATTAAATATTATGGAATATATATTAATAACAGTTAGAAAATTATGAAATTATGAAAAGTGAGGAAAGTAACTTTCTCTAGAGATTTTGATTATTCTCTCCATGAGAGCATAAGAGAAAACTAGGATGAGAATAATTTTAGTACGAATTGGGTTTTGGATAGTCATTTGAAGAGGTAGAGTCTGGAAGATTTCTCTTTTTCTTAGACGACAGATGTTAAAAAGGAAAGAAGAGGTCGCCACCAATTTGTTGGATTTGATTTACTTTTCAATTCTATATATATATATATATATATATATATATATATATATATATATATTGAACCACAAATTTCATTACAAAAATAGAGCAAAATTGCAACTTATTCTCTCATATGAGATAAAAACCACAAATGAGATCTTTCCCTCAATCCTAGCACTAGCCTCAATCCACAGTTTGGAAGGTGGCCAGCCGAATAAGAGTGAACCAATGTTAAAATTATTTTTGATCAAAGAAGAGCCTATAAAGACCTTGGTCTTAAAAGGCTTGGAATTCAAAAATTTCATCAAAGACCAAAAATACATCGTCAAAACCATCAAAGTTGACTTCTGATAAACTTTGGGGGATAATCCTTAGAGTATCACTACTACTGAGGTACATGACCCCACCAAAGTTAAAGAGGGAATGATCGATCCCATGAGGGATCGATCCATACCCCGAACCGAACAAACCAAACGTTGATTAAAATTACCTTTATCCACCAACTCAAATGGGGATCGAAGTTGAAAAATCCACCTTAAACTACTCCTAAATAAGAACTTAATATCACCACAAAAAGAAACCAACAGAACTAACAAATTACAACTTAAAAAAATGAAACTAAAAGACACCATGCTAAAAACTAAACTAAAAACTAGCAACCAAGTCAAGAAAGAAAATAGTCCAAATCAAAGTGAGCCATGTGAAAGTAACTTTTGCTTGCCAGCCAAACTTCCTCTTTTTGAGTCATGTGCCCATTAAATGTACTGTCCATATGTCATCTTTTTGTCTTTCCTTTCTTTCACTCCATGCGACTTCCATACCCACTTTAGTGACCTTAACCTTTTCTATAGCAAACATAACATCTTCTCTGGTGACTGCATTCTTCTTCCTCTTCCAGCTGACCTCTTCAATTCTTGGAGCCTTTCGACTCAACCCAAGCTATTGTGTCTTCGTGTAGAGAATGCCATTCTCATGACTGCTTCGCTTCATCTTCTCAAACTTTCCTAACTGATGCTTCATCTCCTCGAGTTCAAACTTTCCACGATTGAACGACATACTCCCTTCACCAAACCCATCATTCTTCCTCCCACTGCTACAATTTCTTATATAGATGGCAGGCTAAAAATTAGAGATAAAAAAACATAGAAGAATAGGTGGCAGACACACATGCCTACCTTTAACACTTAACAATAGCGAAGGCATATGCCTTTCGTTAATGTAAATAAGATGGCATACGTTAAGACCCACCGTTAAATAGGTTAGGTGGCGGGCCACTCCCGCTATTAAAATGTATCAATGATGGGCCTTAACAATTGCCATTAACGAGTTTTGATGGAGGGCCTTGTTCACCATCTTTTCAACCCCCTCAAACACGCTTATATAAGGCCTTTGTTAACTTTACCAAATTCTTTCTCTCTAATTTTTTTCCTCTATTTCAACAGAAACCTACACTAAACCTCCTTTTTCTTTCCCTCTTCTCCCCTTCTCAACTCAAACGTCCTAGTTTTCACATTTCTTGTCACACTTTTGCCATTGTCGGCCACTTTGAAGCTAACAAGGTCAGGATTCATTTCTCCTTTAACATCTTAGCTCATGAATTTGGAGGTCACGAATTTAAGCTAACAAATTTTGGCATTTCTTCAACTTGGGCATTTCATCACAAATTTGGTAACTTTTAGCTTATTTATGTTGTAATCTTTCCGTATATTCACAAATTTGTTTCAAATTTGTGCATTTGTTGTTTTTGTGTAAATGATAGTCCTTTTCTTAACAAAGCTCACTATTGTTTGTTTCATTTTGGCATTTGTTTCAAATTTTCCTTGTATCAGCTCAAATTTGTATTATAGCTTGATTCATGCATGGTTTGAATTGTATACTTTGATTATATTTATAAAGTTGATTTTACATATGTATGAGACCTAACTTTGTTGGAAATAATTGTATTATTTTAGTGAATTGAGTTTGCTAGATTCTTAGTTGATTTAAGTTGAGTTAGATATATGACTCATTTCTACTTTGTTTAAAAAAAATTGTAGGTTAAGTTTCTCTAGTTGACTAGATTTCTAACATGACTATGGATAAGTGGTGGATGTTTAAGGATCGGATGTCACCAAAATACAGTTTAGGAGTTGAGATATTTATAAACAATGCAATACGACTGTTGATGCCAGATTTTAGTCCTTCGTATCAACGGTGAATTTATTTAGAAACGAGAACGTTGTGCCAGTAAAATAGAGGAGTAAAACTGGGCACCGGTGTAGTACAAGCCACGTGGACTCCGATGCCTAAGTCAAAGTCGTGAAATAAGGTTTAGTGAGAGTTCTGTAAGTTTCGAAGGTCGAATTAGCTTACCTTTGGCATCATTCTCGAAGCTTTTGTAGGGGGTGACATACTTGTGCTTCTCGCTTTTCTCTCCACGTGCGAACTACGTGGGTGGGTGTTTGGTTGTCCTGTTCGAATGACGCCGGTTGGGCCCTAGTGATATGTAACCGCTGCCATGTTGAACGAGTAAGATGTGATCGAGTCGAACAAAATTCGTAGCTTCCGTTCGGCTATCTCCCTAGGCCAAACATTGCCTTCGCATGTCAGCTACTTCATGGGCCTAACTCACATGTCTGACCCATAACCACGAACATGTAACTACATGGACCAGACACACGCCCGACCAGTAACCACATACACACACCTACACGAGTTGGGTACATTTCTAACCCACAGTTGCACACGTGCACGAGCACGGAGGTCGAACACATATTTGACCCACACTCTTGAGGGTCCGCCACGTGTCTGACCCTTCTTATAAAGGTCGAATACGTGACCTTGGGACTTTCTCGCTCCATATTGAGCCTTTTCGAGCCTAGTTTTGGGCTTCTCCAGGCTTATTTTGGGCCTTAGGTAAGCAGGTAACGGGCCTCGTCTATTAGTGAAAATCTTCCTACAACAGTTGCCCCCACTCTTATCTATTTTCAAAACATTTGTTTGAAATGACAAGAGTAGGTGTTGGTTCGTGTTATATAGCTTTTGTGAAGGTGAGTTAACCATACGTTAGGGAGCTGGTGTCGTGGTCCAGCCACCATATACTTTATGCAACGTCCCACAATAGCTTCATTCTTAGCTTGTTCATGTGAAATAATAAACAATGGGGACTTCTCTTTTCATTTTAAGTTTTCTCCTTTCAAAGGTAATTTTTTTTAGAGAGTTTTTTATATGCTTTGCCCTCCAATCTTTTTTACATAGTTAGGACTTAGCCTATGAAATTCAATGGTAGGTAAATTGGTATGCTCTTTGGGTAGCTTGTATAAAACTTAGCCTTGACCAATTTATTACTTTATTTTTACCAAGTGAACCTTCTATAGGTTTGAACATCGTATGTTGAATGTAGTTTTATGTGACTAAGTTATTTTCACCAAGTGAAGGTTCCTTAAATTTGAACAACTTATGTAGAATGTAAAGTTGGCAAATCCATTAAGTTATTTTCATCAAGTGAAATTTCCTTACATTTGGACAACTTATGTAGAGTGTAGAGTTGTCTGATCCATTAAGTTATTCTCCTCGAGTGAAACATTGTGTTTTCTTCAAATTCATGATGTTATGTGCATTTATGCTGCATAGTCTAAGTCATTCCAACGTGGTGCCTCTTTGGGTAATGTCAAATAGCGTACCCAACAATTTTTCACTTTTATGTACGTCATTTTGACGTAGGGTCACCTTGAGGTCCCGTCAAGTTGAGGTACTGTCACTTTGACATAGGGACACCTTGAGGTCTCGTCATCATTTTGACATAAGGTCACCTTGAGGTCTTGTCATGTTGATGTACGGTTACTTTGACGTAAGGTTTCCTTGAGGTCCCATCGTCATTTTGACGTAGGTCACCTTGAGGTCCAGTCATGTTGAGGTACTATCATTTAACGTAAGGTTTCCTTGAGGTCCCATCATATTGAGGTACCATCACTTTGATGTAGGGTCACCTCGAGGTCCTATCGTTATTTTAATGTAGGGTCACCCTAAGGTCCCGTCATCTTGAGGTACTGTCACTTTGACGTAGGGTTGCCTTAAGGTCCCGTCATCTTGAGGTATTGTCATTTTGACGTAGGGTCACTTTTAGGTCCCATCATTTTGAGGTACCGTCATTTCGAAGTGCCGTCACTTTGAGGTCCCGTCATTTTGAGGTATCATCACTTTTTAACCTATAGTCACTTTTTGACATAGGGTGTAACACTCTAGTTTTAAATGTATTCATGTATTTTATTAATTTTGTGGTATTTAAGTGCTTAAGATTAAATTAAATCTCAATCCTTTATTTATTTAAATTAATTTCATTTTTAGCACAGTGTTGAAGAAATTGAAGTGTAAACCTAATTAGAATTGTCCTTGAAACAAATATATTTAAATGTTTTTTTTGTCATTTTAGGTAAATATGAAAATCACTTTTGGTTAAGGTTTAAGGGGTTTTAAAATGGATTTACAAATGGAAAGTTTTTATATATAAAAGAAATAACCTTTCTTTTGTTCTCTCTCTCTCCCTTCACTCAGCCGTCAGAATAAACACAACAACCCCTCCCTTTTTTTTTTATTAAATCTCAGCCGTTCATCGCCTCTTCCCTCTAACCCTCTGCCACGTGTCAGGAAAGGAGTGCAACACTCCCTTTTCACGCAAATCACCCCTCTTCAAAGTACTATTTCCTCCTCGAGTTGCTCTTGCCACCTACGAACCCCACCACCGTTCAACCTCGCTGTCGAGTTGTTTTGCGAGCCAACGCTGTTGTCTTTAACGTGCTTTAGCCGAGTTTGGTGCCGTGAAAGCAGACGTCGTTATCCAAATTTGCTGGAGTCGTGTTCTAACATAATTGCGACCGTCTCTCTTCTAGTGAGTGTTTCGAAGCGAGTTCTTTTTTGTTCTCGTTGGTTTTTCCTTCAAATCTGGTGGGGCAAGTCGTTTCCTCCCTTAAAAAGCTTGTTTCCAGCCGTTAATGGAGTTTTTCGGCGAGTTAAGTTGAAACCCCCTTTGAGATCTAATCTTTCTTCGTAGTTTTTGGGAGCTAGAGAAGTCAATTCGTAAATCCGAGACCTATTCCTTGATTCTAAGACCGAGAGCTTTCCAATGAGGTATGACCCGCTTCGTTCTGTGACAATGCGCCACCATCGACCGCCGTGCTCCAGCAAGGTGTTTCTGAACTGTAACTTCCCCTCGACCCATGATTCTAATCCCCTTTGTGGCTTGTTTAGCTTGTCCCTAACGAACGCTCGACGTTGTTTTGTATTTAGGTGCTCTTGGGTTTCATCGTTTCGACTCACCATTTGGCTCATAGGTTCTCGTGGTGTTCTGATCAAGTCAACGGGAAGGTAAAGAGTTTCCTCATGAACCGGATTTATGGCTTTTACATGTGAATAGTGGCATGTTAGAATTTACAAGAATTGAATGTGGGATGACTTGTTTCATGCATGCATTGGTGTTGTGATCTACTGTTTGAACTGATTTATTTCTTGTGGTAGCATAGAATCGTGTGTAGCTTGTAAACTATCAAGTCTCTGTTTGTTGCGTTCTTGTGATCGTATCATCATTCCCCGATTGTATCTTTTTCTCGTGTACGTGATGAACTGTTTATCTGTTAAACCATTCGATTGATTGAATTGCCTTAGGCATATACATGTTCTATGTTGTTGGTTCCATCCATGTTGACTGTATACGTGCTGTAATGATTATATGCTTGGTTTCTCTAATTTGTCGCCTAGGGCTTGTTCGTAATTATGTTATGTTCGGCGTTAGCTAACTAGGCCGATTATCGTGTTGACCACCTAAAGGAGCAGCTAGCTCACCATTTAGGACTCGTGTTCATGTGATTAATAACGTATTGTTGATGTGACTTACTAGTGCCCCTTAGAAACCGAACGAGGATATGGATCCTCTTTGCTTCGAGACACGTGGATGAGCTGCACTAACCTATGGGTTGAATCCTACATCCGACTAAGGGGTTGGATCTCATCCACATGTCGCTTTGTGTGAGGAACAACGGATTCCTTGGTTGTTGAGCACACGTTGTTTGCACCAACCCTCGGGTGGTCGGGTGCACTCGCCTAGGCTAGGCTAGATCTCGTGTGTCTCTAGTGCTATTTATATCTCTCTATATCTACTCGTTGAACCTCATATGTTGTATGCATGGTTCCACTAGTCTACTCACCCAGTACGTTAAAAGGGGAGCTGGTCATGCCTTACTTGACCCCGAGACTACTAGAAGAGGCCACTGGGGCAGATGAAGGCATGGAGGAATGCCTGTCGGTGAGCCTGCATGAATTTTGTGGGGATGTTATCTGTAGGTAGGTCGATCCTCCCGCATGCTGGGGTTAGCAGATGGCGCCCTGAGCCCGAGGTTTAGGGGCCTTACATTTTTCCTCACTCGTTGCTCTCCCTGACAGGGTCGGTGATTTTATCGGCATTGAAGTATGCCCTAACTGACACAACTCCTGTATCATTGTTTTGACCCGAGGTTTAGGGATCCTGTGTAGTTCCTTCACTCGTGGTCCTCCCCAACGGGGTCGGATGACTTTTGGCATTTGTGTATGCCCTACAGATACGCTATCAGAGTTGTGCAACTGGAATGTGGCGGGTTCCTGATGTAGGTCAGGCTACCCCCGGGGCATTTGGGTATGTCTCTATTGATACGCTATCAGAGTTGCGTAGCGAAAGCATGGTGGGTCCCTGATGTGGGTCAGGCTACCCCGAGACATTCGTGTATGTCTCCACAAGCACAGCGTGGCGGGTCTCTGATAGGTCAGGCTACCCCGAGGAATTTGTGCATGTCTCTGTTGATGCAATTTGGTGGGTACCTGATAAAGTCAAGCTACCCCAAGATAAATGTGTATGTCTCTTCGGACACGGTATGAGACGTGTCCTAATCTGAGGTTTAGGGAATTTGTGTGTTTTCCTTACTCGTGGTTCTCTCCTGACAGTGGTCAGATGATTGCTCGACATTTAGTTATTTCATTCCTACAGCTTGTGAGCCGTCATTTGACATTATTTGCTCGTGACCGGCTTAGGGGTCCGGCACGCTTGTGCGAGGCACTTAGCTTCAGTTGTCGATCTTCTAACTTGTTTCTGTTTGCATGCTTAACCCCATGGTGGAGCTCCTTACTGAGTATACTTCGATATACTCACCCCTTACATTTTTAGGTACTGCTTCATCCCGAGGTAGCTAGGTTGGGAGCTGGATCGATCATGGACACGGTGCTGACATTTTCTCTTCTGCATTGTTTTACTTGTGTCAAACTTTATGTTTTACGTTTTAAACTCTGTTGGATTGTATTTGTTTTGAACTATCGGGATCCCGAAACCTATTTTGTATGTTTTTCGAACTATCAGTACTGTTTTCATGTTTTACGAGGTTTTTTTTGTAAAATGCATGTGATTATTAAATTGATTTTTGAGGATTTTAATATGCATGAGCCCATAACACCCCATTAAAGTATTTTAGGAAGTTCAGTCGTTACATAGGATCATTTTTTGACCTATGGTCACTTTTTGACATAGGGTCATTTTTTGACATATTTGATTGGTTATACGTGTGTTGCCTCTATTCAAGTATTGCTTAGTATTTAAAAGGAAAAAAAAGGTATACTTGAATTGCATTTATTCATTGATCAACTAGTTCATGTCGTACATTCAAGTTGATACAAGCATTCTTCCTCAAGTGTCGTGCCCAATTGTTGAGGTGTGGCCTTTCCTGAGGTGTCGATCCCAAGGCTCATATCTACCATCTTGACCCCCGCTAGAGTTACTATGCATTAAAGAACCGTATGATAACATTCTCTTAAGGCCTGCTATTCTCCACGTACACAATCGACGCCTGGCGAGGTTAGGAACTTCATCATTTGGTGTTATGTTGATGGCACTGCACGAAGTTGATGTATTGTTGGCCTTTTGATAATAGCATTGAACGCAGTACTGTCCTATGCCATCAAAAAATTTGAACGTTAATAACATATGATCACCTTCATTGGAGGTCATAGAGAGCTCTATTCTCCCTTCGGGGTAGACTATGCTGCCCCCGAACCTAATTAATGGGGTACCACTAGGGGTTAACTTGTCGCGCCCCAACTTCATGGCGTCGTAGGCTCGTAGAGATAATACATTGGTTGCGCTTCCACCATTAATCAGGATTCTCCAAACTTTGATGTTGGCTATGGCCAAAGAGATAACCAAAGCGTCATTATGGGGTTGGTGCAACTTACTCGCTTCTCCAAATAAAAACTATATGACATCGTCCACTGTCGCCATGATTCATACCTCCTAAGAACTGGACAATTCTTGAGCCTCTCTAGTACTGGCCTTCCTCTTTCGATTCGAGGTGCCTCCCGTCGGACCCCCTAAAATGGTGTAGATCTCTTAAGGTGGCGGGGAGTCTCCCATGTTCTATTTTTTACCTGGGTGCTCGGTGGACCTCTAATCGTCCCCAACATACTCTCTTAGACGTCCCTTCTGGATCAGGGCTTTGATTGTTTTCTTCAGGTCATAACAGTTAGACGTTGCATGGTCGTGGTCCTAATAGAACATGCAATATTTGTCTTTGTTACGTTGGTGCGACCCAACCTTCAGCTTAGACGGCCATTTGAGTCATTCTTTATCCTGGATCTCCATCAAGATCTATTCTAGCGACATTTTCGTAGGAGTGTATTTATCTAATTTACTTGGTGGTAATCCCTTACGAACAGACGTATCTCGATCATTGGGATGATCGTCCACGTGTCTCTTTTGAGATTTTACTCGGTTTGGCTCAGTTCGATCTAATCGTTGTTCTTATTTGGTTGTGTATGTTTCTTCTCAGGGGCACTCCTTGACTTTAGTAGT
Organism: Sechiopsis laciniata; assembly: GCA_037833695.1. Classification (NCBI taxonomy): domain Eukaryota; kingdom Viridiplantae; phylum Streptophyta; class Magnoliopsida; order Cucurbitales; family Cucurbitaceae; genus Sechiopsis; species Sechiopsis laciniata. Next base: position 21,789 of record JBBMKA010006671.1, on the reverse strand, counting down.
TTTCTCGCGCTCATATACTTTTATGCTCGGATGAGTACTTTCACTTAATTCGTAGGAGCCTTTTTTCCTAAAATCCATAGGAATTTTTCATCCTTTAACCCTACAACAATAGTCGTAAGGGCTATTCCGCCAATGTAGCCTTCCACTTGTAATGCTTCATTATTGAAGCGAGCCACATATTCTCTCAAAATTTTGTGACTTCATTGTCTTATTGTTAATAGGTTGCTGGTTGGCTTTTTTTAGTCTTGTCCTCCAAGAAACTGGGTGATGAAAGCCTAGGCCAACTCTCGGAAGGACTTGATCGACTTCCTTTTCAACTGTTGAAACCACCTTCAAGATGGCCGCGTGAGAGTGAAGGAAAATTCTCGACACTTGGTAGCATCTCGAACTCTGTGGAGCTCCATCCACGACTGAATGTATCTAAATGGTCAACGGAGTCCTTGGATCCGTCATAGGCTTTCATCGTTGGCAGTTTGAATTTGGTCGGTACCTCTTCAGCCATCATCTCATCCGTGAAAGGCGGGTCGATTTGGTCTACTAAATTATCCAAGTCAAGGCCATCTTGGTCTTGAACTTTTTGTATATCTCCTAACTGAACTTGGAGCTATTGAAGTTCGGTGGCCCATGGCTGGCTTTCAGTTTCTTGATCACGTAGATCTTTCCTCCATAAATTGATCAGGGCCTAAAGATTTGCTCTTAGATCTGATTCCTCTGCTCTTACCATGGTGGGCCTGGGCATTATTCAACCTTTGTCACATGTGGAGTCACTCTAGGAGTAAGATATCTACTTGATATAGGTCTTATTCGAGATCGTGAGTCCTCAACCCATGACGTAATTCTCGTAAGCTCGAGGTATTCTCTTCTTCAATCGTTCCCTCCGAGAACCAATCTTTCTGTCAGCCTTTGACAAGGAGCCACAGTCCTAGTAGATTCTTTTAATACTAAGGTCTTTCCTCTAGCTGGGTCTCGTACGAGAGGAGATGTTTCTGAGTGAGGTTCAGATAATTGACTTGCATGGATTTAAATACCTATGGTGCCATTCGGCCTAGTTGTAGCTGGTCTTCTAGTGATTGGTCATCTTCCCCAGCAGTGGGCTCTTCCCTCAGACGTGGTCGTGCTCTGGTTTGTGGCTCACCCTTGGCCTGAGGTTTTGTCTCAACATAAGGTAGAATCTTTGTCGGTGGCTTCCATTTGCCTCCAACCAATGTCACAACTGTAGGGGTCAGTTGATAAATTCCCGTAGTTGATTGATAGTTTTAACCATCTCTTGTACTTTTCGTTTCAACACTGCCACCTTCGGGTCTTCTAGGTTCTCAACTGCAGGATGGATTTCAATATTCTTTTCCACATCAGGTTAGGTAGGTATCCTTTTAAGGGCTCTCTCGTGACTAGACTCCCCATCATTCATATGATTACTGTGACTCGCGCTATTCATATTGAAGTTTGATGTCACATCGCTAAACCTTGGGTAGAACACGTATCGTTCCCACAGACAGCACCAACTATTGATGTCAGATTTTAGTCCTTCATATCAATAGTGAATTTGTTTGTAAACGAGAACGTCGTACCTACAAAATAGAAGAGTAAAATTGGCCACCGGTGTGGTATAAGCCACATGGACTCCGATGCCTAAGTCAGTGCCATGAAATAGGGTTTAGAGAGAGTTCTGTAAGTTCTGAAGGTCAAATTAGCTTACCTTTGGCATCGTTCCGAGGGCTTTTGTAGGGAGTGACATAACTGTACTTCCCACTTTTCTCTCCACTTGCGAATGATCGTGAAGTGGGTGCTTGGTTGTCCTGTTTGAACGATTCCGTATGGGCCTTGGTGATAAGAACCACCGCCACGTAGAACGAGTAAGGTGTGACCGAGTCGAACAGAGTTTGTAGCTCCTACTCGATTATCTCCCTGGGCCAAACCTCTCATTTGCACGTTTGCTACTTCATGGGCCTAACTCACACGTCTAGCCACAACCACGTACACACACCTACATGGGTTGGACACACGTCTGACCCACAACCACGTAACAACGGGCCAGGCACATGTCTGACCCACACTTGCACACGCGCACTGTCTGACCTTTACATAACACGTGTCTGACCCTCCTTATAGGGTCGGATATACAACCTCGACCCTTTCTCACTCCATATTGAGCCTTTCCGAGCCTCTTTTTTGGCTTCTCCGGTCTAATTTTGGGCCTTTCGTAAGTAGGTAACGGGCCTCGTCTATTAGTGAAAATCCTCCTACAACAACGACATTCAAAATGGTCAAATGTCGTTTGTTGTTCATGTTTGAAATGTGTGGATGCCAAGTACCAAAATGTGAATATAATAAGAGACCATTTATTTTTTAATGGTATCGATCAAAGTTATAACACATGGATTTTGTATGGAGAATCAGTATCGAGGAAAAGAAACATTGAAAATATTCCAATAGATCAAGTTGTAGATGAGAATGTGGATGACCCAGGAAATCTAATAGGAAAGTTTGAGGCTGCATGAAATTATTTTAACATAAAATTTCCTGTATTTGAGGAAGCATTAGAGGATGCCAAGAAACCATTATACCCTAATTATAAACATACTAGTAAACGGTAGCGCTTTTGCAACTATTTTGGCGAAACAAAATCCACAAGAACAAATTGAAAGTGTAGTTAATAGGTTTGACATGTTGGTTGATCCCAATCAACAAATATTCTTTCCCTTCAATACTAGGCATGTGTTCCAAATTTTACATTTTTAATACTTATGGATTATGTTTATATCAAAATCAATATTTGTTAATTTGTTATAGGCACCATTAGATTTTGGTCGTCACTATTCTTGTGAAAAATACGGTGTACATTTTCAACTCGTTAGGAGAAAATTCGATCGGTGAGAGTTTACATCATATCATAACTTTGTAAGTTTCAAAATAATAAACTTTTGGACTTTGAATTTATATTTTATCATCCTAAAGTTCCAACTTTATTAATATAGTGCCTACCGAATTTGGCATGCAAAATACATGTTGAGGCCCAAACAATTATTTTGGAAATAGGTAAAGGTAAAGTTGAATCAAATTATTTTGTTATAGGCTTTTTTTGTGACATGTTAAATTATCGTGTACTAAGTATATGTAACTATTTTTTTCACTAGTACCCTCGACAAATTGGATCAATAGTATGTGGATTTTACGTCCAAATATTCATACGGAAGATGATATACAATGCATTCACACACGTATTGAGACTTGTAAGTTTTGTTTACACATACATGTTAAATTAATCATATATATATATAACACTAATTTGGTGTTTTTAATTATATGTCTTAATTCTTGTAGTTCAACGCCGGCCCAAACACATTTACTCAAGCTGATATTGATGAGGTACGAGTAGAATGAACAGACTACATAGGTAGACATATGATACGAAATTAGTGTTTATGTATGGAGAAATAAATTAGTTGTAGTTTAAATGTTAATTAAATAGCTAGATGTGCATGTACATAGATTCTAAAGGGACAAAGTCCCATTTATTGCATACTAGATTTTTCATTATGTTAATATACAGGTGGATTTTTGTTATATAACTGGTAAAAATTTTTGGGAATTGCATTATTGCCTCGTCATGCTGTCGAAATTTCTAGTGCATGACTAATATTGTGTTAAGACATGCATGTGTTTAGAAGTTAGAATTCCACGAGTTAGAGGGTGATTGGATATTTAGTTAAAATTAGAGTTTAATATTCTTTTTATAAGTTAGAATCAGAGGATTAGATAATTATTACAAATTTTTGAATTGGCGGGCTCCATGTTGCCCATTTCTTTTATAAAGTGTAATGACTTATAATGGCGGGCACAATATGTGTCATTTTTTTTAATAAAGTGATAATATCTTTTAATGGCGGGCACAAACAATGGCAGACTCGATATTGCCCATTTTTTTTTTATAAAGTTTAATGTTTTTTAATGACAGACACAACTGATGACCGGTTATTTTAAACTAACTACCTGAGACCCCTTTTGGTGAATTTTTTTTTTTTAATAAAAATAATCATTGGTGGCAGGCATAAAATCCCACCATAGAAGGATATTGGTGGCAGGCATGGTGCGCGCCATACAAGGGTAGTGGTGGAGAGCCACTCCCGCCATTATTTATGCGCGCTTGCAGGCCACCCTTTTAGTAGCGGGTCGTGCCCGCCACCATTTCATGCTCGCTACCAAAAGTATTTCATTTCAAGACTATTGATGGTGGGCTTATGCCCGCCATCTTTACTTGAATTTCTACTAGTGTCCGTTCCGAACCTTCAACCTTAACTACTAGCTTCGTCTTTCCCCACCAGATGATGTCTTCGTCTTCCTCAACCCAAGCCTGAGTTCATTTTCGACCAACCATCAGCTCTAGAGGAGCTCCAAATAGCCCACCCTCCATAGAGCCTCAGAAATGCTTCCTCCAGCCTCTCAAGAGAGAGTAGAGTAAAGCCCATAAATGCATTAAATAGTGCCCACAAATGCTCGTCGTCCAACCTTCATGGAAGTCGTTCGTGAGCCCTCCAATTAGAGAGAGGGAGAGCTTCATTATTGTCCACCTACATTTTCAATTCTATCAATTCTCTTTGATGTGTTTTTATACATAACTTTTATTGTTAAAGTAGCTAAATTTCAATTTCTGAATCAAAGTTGTTTTTAATCTCAATTTTAGTTTCGTGAGACTTTTGATCAAATATGAATTTTCTTTTAGTTCAAGAATTAATTGTTTCTTGTTCTTGTTTGTGTGATTGGATTGTTAGTAAATTAAATTGATGTCTTAGTTTATTATCAATTGATCCATGCTATACATAATTTTGTGATAAGTATTTGTTTCAAATGACTATAAATTATAGCAAAGAGTGGGCTTATGTGTATGTAATTGTGATTGTTCTAAATTTCATAGATTGCATAATAGATCTTAAGGAAACAATTAAATAAAGTTAATTAATTCATAGCTATCTCGATTAGTTAATTTTGCCTTAGTCGTTTTCAATGTTTTTAATGCTATTATTTAAATTGATAGGAACATTACCATGCACAGTCAATTAAATAATAAATATTGAGTTTGATGCTGGGTTAGACCAATAAAATGCGAGAATAGCTTATTTTGGCTTTTCTAGGTAGGCAGATTAACTTCTTGAAATTTAAAAATTTATATTATTTTATAGCCTATGATCAAGACTACATTAAGATTAAATTAAACCTTGAATTATTATTATTTGTATAATTGTCTATTTAATTTATTTTCATTTGTTAATTAGTTTAAAATTCCAAATCTCCCATTTTATTAATAGTTAAAATTGAGAAATTAAATCAACAAGTTTCTTTGGGATTTGACCTAGTTCCACCATTCTACAAGTTAGATCTAGGAATCAGTATTTATTTTGGCGAGTTTCGACAACGCGACCACTTCCATCCTTACAACTAATGGAACTCATAAAAAAGCAAATTACAAGAGTTTGAACAATGGGCTAGAAGATTAGCAACAATGTTAGAAGACTTTAAGCAATGAGAAAACATAAAATTCCCAAACAACGGGATAGACTCCCTAATTTCAACAATAATATTGTTGAACTCATTAAAATCTCTAGAATATGTCAGAATACCATCAATCACCGTTGAAAAGTGAGATTCAATCAAGATTAGAGGAAGAGGAAACATTCACTTGATCCATACTTGTTTCATGCCTGCATAAACCGTCAAACCCTCCATCAATTTTGCTATCGAGCTCGAGAAACCCATTATAGAACCGCATAACTGGACACTGAAGAGTCACGAACGATCCAGCCTATCTTGCCATCACCTGATCTAACATCCCATGCCGCATCAACGTTTAGCTTCCACGAACTGATTGGTATAGGGGTCCAACCAATCAGAGACTTCAGCATGGATTGAAAGTTGGAACCACCTAGACTTGTTAAACAACACGGAGAAACAGAGTTTAAGTCAATAGAAATCACATTTTGAAGGCCTACTGTTGATGCTCTACGCTTGTAATGGTTAACAAGGTTTCTAAACTGCTAACCAAACACAAATAATGTTTTATGCATCTCTCAATTTGGTACTCTCGAGCAGAGCTCCGCCTAGCAATCCTCACTCGACTTAACATTTCTGAATAACAGATCAAAGTTAAAAGATGAGAATAAATCTTTTTCTATATCACCCACTTGTTATCTTTAAGAAGGTGAAATGATTCTCCCTTGACTTTCTACAGATAACAAGTGAAAATTGATGTAAATATCTATTTGATAGATATTTTCCTTAGTTGAGATAGCATTATTTAGGAGGTTTGCAACCAACTTAATCTTGGATGGAACTTTTAACCTTCAAAAGCTTTTTTCATAATTTCGCTGACTAGGCATTGTTTACACTGAAGTCTCATCGTTCATGGTCCAATCATCTGCCAAGAAATAAGTGCTCTTTAGAGAAGAGAATCTTTCTTTAAGATCTTTCGTCAAAATTATATCATCGTCTGAATCTAAGATTATATTGAACTTTATATTAAACTTAAGATTATCAAATACAACTAAAAACTTGGATGTAGTATTCAATTTTTACCTTAAACTTCAGTAATTATGGCAATCTTTACCTTCAAATTAATGTGTCTAAAATAGATGTATCCTACAACTGTTTATTTCAAATAGAGAATGATGATCTTAAAATATGAATGTCAAAATTTGCTATCTACAAAAAACAAATCTATAATATATATATATATATATAAATCCTGGCATCCTATTCATTGAATCTTTTTTTGCTACATTTGTTTTTTGTTTTTTTTTTTTTTTTAATTTTGACATAGATAAAATTTCTGTCACTTTTTATTTTATTGTTATTAATGAAAAATTTCTATTTTATACCGAAAAGCTTAGATCAATCTAATAGAAATTAAAAAAAAAAAAAAGAAAAATCAGATGAAAACCATATATTTATTATAAATACACTCATACAATAAATACCATGAATTAATTACAAAATACATACATGAAATCCAATCTTAAATTTAATGTAAATAAACACCTAGAATAAATACCATGAATTTTATTATAAATAAATTCATGAAATAAATATCATATTTTTTTTTAATAAAGATGCACATGAAATATAATCTTAGATTTAATATAAGTACATACATGGAAAAAAAATACCATGAATTTATTATGAATACACATGGAATATCATTTATTATTATTATATATTTATTATAAATACTAAACCCTAAACCTTAAATCCATTCATATGCTGAATATCGTAGCCGTAAAAAAATTTAAAGGATTTGTTCGTTTTTGGTTTAATTGATGATTACTAGAAATTGTATTAGCAATAAAAATGTAGTATATACTACCTCTATATGGTTAATACCGTATTAAAAAGAAATACTTATTCTTCAATTGAATTAAAATTATAATCGAAACTTTTATTTGATCTAAAAAAAAATTATAATCGAATCTCAATTGCAGATAAATGATTTGTTCGAAAGATAAGAAAATCTAAATTTAATTGTCGTATGGTTATTTCGTAAAATCTAGATTTAATTGTTGTGTGTGGTAATTTTGTATCTAGTATTTTTCCTTCCTTATAATTAACACTAATATTAATAATAAATATGATATATTTATTATTTGAGACACCAGCAGCATCCACCAACATGAACGGTTAAGGCTCCAACAAGGATCTCACCAATTAGAGAACAATGCAAGGCTTCATAACAACATCAACAATTTTATTCTTGTCAATGATTTTAACGAAGATAGTCAAGTTATCAACTAGAGAACATGCCTAGGACACATTAGCGAAGCTTCTGCGGATCTAAGAATCATCCTAATTAGTATTTGTTGAGACATCAAGAAAAGATTGGAGATTACAGATGACAGTAGTTTTATTTCAATTTGATTTTAGGATTTTGATTTTGAGAGAGACATTTTAGAATTTTAATTTTATTTTTTTATTTTTATAAAATAACATAAATGATATTAAATTTTAAATATGAATATTGATTTCATTTCATTTTTTTCATTTGATATTTGTGATTGTCTAAAACAGCTTGCATGCATTTCGACTAATATTATAGAATATATTATCAGTTCCTACAACATTTACATGACATTTCATAATTAATATAATTTTATAATATTAAATGATGAATATTCTTACTAATGCTTAGCCAATCATGTAAATATTTTTCATATTTATCATATTGTAAAGAACTCGTTTTTGAAAAATTGTAATGTGAAATATGTGGACCAAACAAGGAGGCTACTTTAACCCGCTCCACCCAATTCAAGTCGGTGGACCAAACATCTTTGTAGTTTTTGAAAACCAAATATTACCAACCAAGCCTAAAAAGGCCAAAACTTTTTTTTTTTCTCTTTTTCTTTTACACCTTAGTGGATCCTTGGTACTTCTGCTTTATTCACTCCCATATTGCCTTTGACAAGCTTTTGTTAAGAACTTTTTCAATGATTTCTCTTTCAACTCCATGAAATATATAATTTTTTACCTCCAAGCCCTTGAGCTTAGCTTCTTGGACGTTTTCCCTCTACGCCTCACTTGCTATTGAAATACCAATTGTTGAGGGTGGAATCCCTTCATCCACTAAATTCCACATTTCTTTACTCCTTAAGAAATTCTCCATCAATATCGATCAATGATTGCAATGACCATCAAATTTTGGGATTAAGAATTTCTCTAAGGTAGTCATGTTTCACTCACTCCCACAATTCTATTTAATCGGATCCTTTTTTCAAGTTCTAATACCAATTGGTTGAATATGTGATTTGATTCAAGCAAGCCAGACTTTTTATATCCTTTACAAGAGAGAAAACAATCAACTAACCACATTATTCAAGTTTATAACGTGGAACTAAAATTCAACATGAACAACAAACTCTTAAAGAATAGATTTCCTTAAAGAATAAGACTTCTCCAATTAACACAAAGAATTATTAAAAAAAAACAAATAAATGACAAATTATCATGTTCTCTTTTTTTTTTTCTTTTTTTTTTTTTTAATGAGCAAATTATTATGTATTTAAAATGTCAGATGATTTCACTTTTAATATTAAGTTTGATTGAATAATTTAAACTTTCTACTCTATTACAAAACACATACTTATTTAGTACCAAAAAAAAAAAAAAGAAAAACTAATCTTTCGTAAATGTTCAAAAATCATCTTTAAAATAGAAAATTTGTTAAAATATTGAATAAAAAGTCGATAATGCCATACTTTAGTTATCATCATTTTAAGTTGTGGTCATACCAATTTTTCATCCAACATTTTAATAGACATTATGGCAAATCAAGGATAATATCATAGCTTTTGAAAGAATAGAAATGTTTGTTAAATGAGGTATAAAGTTTAGACATTATTTCATGTTATTTAAGTAAATGTTTCTTTTAACTTTATATTAAACTTAGGATTTCATCAAATTCAACGAAAAACTTAGATGTAGTCTATAATTTTTACCATAAACTTCACTAAATACGGTAATCTTTATCTTCGAATTAATGTATCTAAATAAATTTTGCATTCTAATAGAGAACGGTATGTGTGTATATATATATAATAACCGTAAAGTGTCCAAGTGATAGGGCTGAAAAAAAATTCAATAATCGACTAAATCATACTGAATTGAACTGATCCAATCGATTGGTTCGATTTTTTAAGAATTCATTGGATCACTCGGTTCGAAATAGTAAAAAACTGAGTTCTTTTGTTCAATTCGGTTTTGTATGAAAAACCGACAAAAAACCGAACCAAACCGACCTTATATAAATAAGAAATAAAACCCTAAATATAACGATTTAGTTTCCGCCTCTTTTCTCCACCTCTTCTGTGCGATGGTTCCACTTTTCTCTCCCTAAATCGATTTAGGTTTCATGCGACGATTCCACATTCCAACCAAATGAAAGAGGATTTAGGTTCCTCATTTTCCAATACAATTCTTCTATTTCAAATGGTTGTCGCCCCTTCTTTCCCAAGAAACTTAATCCATCAACAATTACTCATCTTCTTTGACAATTTTTTGCAAGTTACAGAATGTTTATTCTGCTGGTAGCAATTTCTCACCTGGTAAGTTATAATTTTTGAGTTTTTATATAAGTTCTTTTTACATATTCATATCAAGAAATATTTGATCGGCTTCTTTTTACAATAAATTATGATTTCTTCCCACCCCTTCCAAAAAGAACAGAACAAGTCGCAGGAAAGCCCAAATACTGCCATGTATTTCTTCACTATGATTTTCTCGCCTTTTCTGGCCTTTTTTGGGTTGCTATTTTAAGTTGCACAAGTTTCTTTTTTATTTCTTATTTATTTATTTTTAAATTTTAGAAGTCTAGTTTCTATGGATCTTTTGAAATTTTTTTGCTTATACACTGGAATATAGATTTTGAGAAATCATTAATAGAATTTTGAGTCAAAGCTTGTGAAGTTAAAAATTAGTGGAATGGTTCTATAACTAATCTTTGCGGAAAATAAAAAGTGTAAGCGAAATAGACAATCGATTAAAATGTTGCAATAATAAAGGTTCAAAGGGGAATGAGACTAACTTAATCAGATTAAGGGGTACCGAAAGGAGGTTAGGGCTTTTCAAGTATTACGATGTAGCGACGAGGCGTTATGGTGAAAAGCGAATTACTGCTTTCCTCTAACATAGGCTCTCTTGAGCTTCAACATTTAAATAGCAACAGAGCCAATAACACTAGTAAAAACCTTACCTCTAAGTGTTCTTTAAATTGAAAGTTAGAATTAAACAAACCTAGTGTTATGTCATGCAAGGTATATTCATTTCTTTCCTCTCGGAACGAAACAAGCAAATACGAACAGTTGATCAGAAGAAATGTACTTAGAATTAAAACAACATGCATTCACAGTTCGACATCTCCCTACCTCTATGCCACAGCGAAATACCCTAATCCCCTATTTCCTTTCGATAATCAATTTAGCTACTCATAATGTAAAGAAACTTCAAAACATCAAGTGAGACAACATACATCTTCATTAAGCAACAAAAACAACAAGTGTTCAACAATTATGCTCTAGCAAAACAAAAGAAAAACAGATAAAAGAGAAGAAAAGTAAAGAAGAAGCCTGGTCGGAATCACTAAAACAATGGTTCTAACTTGGCTTTGGCAGTGCTCTGCAACTTCGACGAGAAAATGCTACAGCTAACTAGCTAATGAATTGAGAATACAGCTAAAAACTATGCTACTCTAGAAAGACGGTAAACTAAGTCGATGGAATAAGCTCAAGCTAAAATACTCCAGTTTAGCTAAGTTTCAATGGCGAGAAAGTAGAGAAAATGTTGATCGGAAATGAAAATGAAGTTGATCACTCTAATGCATGAAAGATGCCTTCAACGAAAAAGAAGGCTGCTTAAATAGCCGACAAACTTCAACTCCACTGCTCTGCTGCGCCTACGTCTGTGATATTTGGCCTCTGTTGAGAACGAGCCATCGTGGGTTGTTTCTTAGTTTTCCAAGAGATTGGAGAATGACCAAGAAACACAAGCCAACCGTGAGAGAGCGAAGAGTTAGAGGGTAAGCTGCCCAATCAGAATCACACCAACCTATTAGCAGAGAGAGCTATCAGATCGAAGTAAAATTCCTTGTTCAGGAGAGCCCTTCAAATAGCGAACAACACGCAAGGCAGCTTTTTAATGCTCATGTCTAGGTTCTTGTAAGAATTGTGATAAAATATGGACAGAGTATGCCAAATCTAGACGAGTGACTGTTAAGTAAATCAAGCGACCAATCAATAGTTGATAAAGTTCTGGTTAAACAAAGGTTCTCATGAGGCATGAGAAAGCTCATGGTTTTGCTCCATAGGAAATGATGATGACTTTGCATCGAAAAGACCTATCTCAGAAATGATGTCAAGAGAATATTTCCATTAACAAAGAAAAATATCAGTAGGACTACGTGCTACTTCACTCTTGAAAATATTTAAGTACCTTGAGATCTTTCATATGAAAACACGTGCTTAAATACTTTTTAAATACTCTCAAAGCAGTAGAATCATTTCCAGAAATAATTAAATTATCAACTTACACTAAAACATTAATTTGGATAGCACCATTTCGTTAAGTAAAAAAAGAATAATCAGCAAGGGATTGGAGAAAACCATACTCTTTTAAAGCGTTAAGCAGTTTGGAAAACCAACATCGTGGTGCTTGTGTCAAGCCATACAAAGACTTACGAAGATGACAAACTATATCAGATTGAGAAGTTTTAAAACTAGGAGGATGTTTCATATAGACTTCCTCATTGAGTTCTCCGTGCAAAAAAGCATTACACTCGTCCATTTGATACAACTTCCAATTTTTAGATGCTGCAATGGCTAAGAAAGCACGAGTCGTGACCATTTTTGCAACTGGTGCAAATATCTTAGTATAATCAATCCTAGCGATTTGATGGTTATCGAAACAACCAAACTATCTTTAAGTCATTCTAAACTACCATCAGAGTTGTAGTTGATTTTATAGAACCATTAACTACCTAAGACACGTTTACCAGACGATAATTTTTCCATAGTCCAAGTACCATTATCCTCTAAAGCACAAGTTTCTGTTTGCATAACTTGACACCACCCGACATTTATCACAACCTCTTAAAAAGATTTTGGTTCACAACTTGTTATAACAAGAACAACAAATTTCCTATGGCTAGCAGAAAAATTTGCACAATTAATAAAATGTGTTATTGAAAATGCATACCAGAGGAAGCTGAAGGTGGGGGTGAAATTGGAGAGACATTGGATGGACTTTTAGTGATAATAGTGTTTGTAACATAGTCACGAAGGCTAGTTGATGGAACCTTTACACAAAATCCTCTTCCCATGTGAGCCTCATTTGGAGACTCTATAGCTGACTCTGTTACCCCCCTTGTAGATGTTTGTTGGAGCGATGATGCAGGCTAAACTAAGGCCTCATCATCGTCTAGGCTAGATTGAGGTTCATAAAGAATAGTTGGTGGTAAGATGGGAGCAGGCTCTAGTGAGGTAGATGTTGGAATTTGGGTGGTGGTGTGTAGAGAGAAGGAGTCATTTTTTGGCTCAATTTCATTAGGCAACGATTCAGGATCCCCCAAAATATTAAAATCAAAATCATCATCACCCAAAGTAATGCTTCCAAGCTAGTATTAAAGCTAGTAGTATTAGCATTTTCAACAAAAGGAAATTGATTTTCAAAAAATTTAACATCCCTAAAAACAAATAAAATTTTAGTTTCTAGATAAAAAAGTCGCCACCATTTTTTACCAAGAGGATATCCAAAAAGTACACATTTTCAACTTCAACTTGCAAATTTATCATTCTTAGCATGCTGATTATGGGCATAACAAAGTGTACCAAACACTCGCAATTCATCAAAAGAAGGAAAAGTACTAAACAAAATTTCATAAGGCGTTTTATTATTTAGAACACTAGAGGGAGTACGATTAATTAAATGAGAAGCTGCCAAAACACATTCGCCCAAAAAATAAAGACGAAGATGATTTTGAAAACGCAAAGCCCTTGCCACCGTTAAAATATGATGGTGTTTATGTTCAACCCGACCATTCTGTTGTGGAGTTCCTACACAAGAGGTTTGAAATAAAATATCATTTGAAAATAAATAATCTCTCAAACAGTTAACTTTGTCCCATTATCATTTTGAACAACCTTAACCTTTTGACCAAATTGTTGATCAACATTGCCAAAAACGACATAAACATTTTAAACTTTGTCCCATTACCTCTAATTTATCAAGTAACAAATAAACCCATACAACACGGGAAAAATCATCCACAATAGTACAAAAATAACAAGCTCCACAAGAAGAAACAATTTTGTAAGGGCCCCATAAATCATAATGAACTATTTCAAAAATTCTAGAAGTCTTATTATCACTTAGGGAAAAGGAATTTCTAGATTGTTTGGCACGAGGACACACATCACATGCCTTATCGAATTTATCACTTGATTTACTAAAGAAAGGTAAAGACTTTATAACTTTCTCTAAAGGGTGTTCAAGACGTTGTTGCCAAAGCTCCAACGAAGGTGAAAAACTATTTATTGAAAATGCTTACACTACAGACGGTTGCCCAAAGTAATAAAGTCCATCTCTCCATTCACCTTTTCCTACCAGCTTCCTCATATGAAGGTCATGTATGAAACACATATAAGAACTAAATTGGACAAAACAATGCATGTCATTAATGAGTTTTGTAACCAAAATCAAACTACAGTGCAATTTAGGAATATAAAGAATATTTTAAAGATATAATCCTTCTAAGAGCTGCACACTTCCTTCTATAGTGGCAATAATTGTTTGGCCATCGGGTAGTCCAACAGGACAAGGGACAATATCATGAACATCAAATAAATATGATTCATTCCCCGTGACATGATAAGAAGCACCAGTATCAACAATCCAAGAAGAAAACTCACCTTGTAGTCGATCAGTACAGGATTGAGTATTACCAAACATAGTGGCTATTGTATACCATTGTTTCGTACTCATATTAGGAAGATAATTTGGAGTTCTCAACGTGGTAAATTGTTGAATTTGAGGCCCATTAACAACAGAGAAGCAAGTCTGCAATTCATCCCATAAAAGTTTAGCATCATCATAAAAAGAGATAGTAGACTTAACCTATTGATCAATAGTATTCATTAGTCATGAAACAAGCATGGAATGAATGGTAAGTCAATCCTCCCTTGTGAAATGTGCTTTAGGTTCCATAATCGTGTCGTTGATGAACACATATTTTTGGCGAGATAATAGAGTAAGTCGAACAGACCTTACCCATTCCTTATAATTGTCAAGTCGAAGACGAGCTGGAGTAATAAAATCTCGTGGTCTGTCTTGTGAGCCAAGAAAAAATGAAGATGTATGGTCATTTCGAGAAGTTGTAGGTGGAGATTGATTTTTAGTCTTATTGGTTTCGTCAGTCATGTTGGTCGTGTATCTTAGCCATGTAGCTCTGATACCATGACAAGAGAGAAAAACTTGCTTGGTATTTTCGTTGATATGTCTCAATTATATATACAACTCAAAGGAAGAAATAATAGAGATTGTAAGAAAAGTAAACTATCAATGCTAAATAAATTCCTAAACTTATTCCTAATTAAATCATATATACAACAAGATATATTCTAAAATTAGATGATGAGAATATCTCAATAGTGTTGTATTTTTAGTGTACTTAAGAATGCAGAAATACGAAAACATCGCCCAACCTAACCTTACCAGCCTCTTCCTTCTTTTTCTTCTTTTGGCATATCAATTAAAAAAAAAAAAAGGAGAAAGGTTTTTTTTTTTTTTTTTTTTTTATTATTATTTTTTTTAATTTTAATCTTTGTTTGCAATGGATACAATTAATTTAGGGAGTTAGCTAGTTTTCCTTCTTTGATGAATTTTGTTAAGTTGATGGTTTTTTGCTTGTATCAAACGCTCCTTCCAAGCTTCTCCCGTCATGGGCGTGTTTGCTTGCGGGGGATGTTAGATGATTTATATAATAGTATTAGAGTAGTTTAGGATTATTATTTATGGTTTACATAATGATAATATTAGTGTGGCCCAATGTATGGCCCAATGGATTTATTAGGTTAGATTTGCTTCCCATTTATGCTTAAGAATTAGGTTGCAATTGGTGTAGCATTATAGGAAACATTTTTTAATCTAATGAGCCCATTGGGCATTACACGATATATCAATAAACATTAACATAAAAATTAATCTAATCATATACTCATAATCCTAACATCCCCACAAGCAAATATTTCGATAGATATATGAAGCTTGAACCAACAACTTGCAAAAGAGAAAATTCTAGGATGAGCAAAAAAATACCAGCAAGACAATACATCAAATAAACAATTACAATCATATGATTAATAAACCAACTAATCAATGAGAAACAAAAAATAATAACAACAAAAATAAGATAATAGCACCAACAACCAACTAGCATGACATCCAACATTTCCATCGCCAAAATCTTCTAATGAGCAAATTGTAAGCTTGTGGTGGACGCCTCTGATCAATCAAAAACCTTCTAGCTGGGAATGTAAAGGAGAAATGGAGAATAAGGTGGATTTAAGAGACATTGATGGAGAGGAAAGAAATAGAAGAATGAAATACATCAAAGAAGGAAAACTAGCTAATTCCCTATACTAATTTTATCCATTGCAAACAAAAATTAAAATTAAAAAAAAAAAAAAAAACTATTGTCTATTGTGAAAACATGTAAAAACAAAATAAGAAATAGAAGAAGAGAGAATAATGGAGGAAGAAAATGAATCAACCAATAATAGCTAGTCTTTGAGAATTATCTAGACATTAAATGTCCTTTTGGGTGCATTCCACAAATTTCTTCATCAATTTCTTTCATAATATGATTAGCTTCAATGACTTTTACACATCTTAAAATTACAATGGTGTGGTTTCTCTTATAAAGTGTGTACTTGTTAAGAAAAAAATTCATTGTCATACGAGTAAGGGTACGTTTGTTGTTCATGGACAGATTAAAGAGATACTCTTAGCTTTTTCGATATTGTTTGATATCTTAACACTATGGTTGACCATCTGGTTCTTTCTCAAAATTTATACAAGAAGCTAGGGAGTCTTATTTCTCAATTTTCACTAAAATGTTTTATTGAATGTCTTGTAAAAGCCAATCTCTTTTTTTTTTTTTTTTTGAAAAGAAAGGCAATCTTCTTTTGCCTAGAGGAACAAAAGTTACCATTGATAATATTTTGTTCTTTCATAAATCATAGAGAAATCTATTTAGTTGTAAAGTTATATGTTTTAATAGATATTATATAAAGACATATAATAAAGACAATATTGGATTTCTCTATTTTTACTGTCTCAAATGAAAACGTATGTTAGAAACGATTCTTATTTTTCTTGAAGACTATACTACACAAATATCAGTGTTGTTGAAGCATATGCAAAAATGAACCCAAAGTTCATGAATCCGCGTATATTCACAGTTTAACATGATCGATTGGGTCTTACAAGGTCAATAATGATAAGAAGAATTATTGAGAATTGAAATGGACATCATAAAAGAACCAAAAGATTTTTCAATTTAATGGATTGTAATGTTCAGCTTGCTCTCAAGGAAAATTAATTATAAGACCATCATCATCTAAAGTAGGAACCGAGTCAGCTACATTTTAAGAACGAATTCAAGGTGATAAATGAGGATCTATTAATCCAACAAGTGTGCCATTTAAATATTTTATGGTTCTGATTGATGCATCTAGTAGATGGTCATACGTATGTTTATTATAAAGTGAAAATCTTGCAATTGCAAGATTAGTCGATCAAATAATAAAGTGAAGAGCATAATTTCTGAATTATGCAATTAAAAGCATTCATTTTAATAATGCTGGTGAATTTACAACCCAAGTATTCAATAATTATTATACATCTATTGGGATAAGTATTGAACATCTTGAAACTCATGTTCATACACAAAATCATTCATAAAATGTTTGCAATTAATCACAAGATCTTTACTTATGAAAGCATAACTTTCAATATCTTTATGGTGTCATGTTATTTTGCATGCACTAATCACTATTATACATCAAACATCTTAAAGTATTCCCTAATGCAATTAGCATACGACCAAGAGCCTAATATTTCTAATATGCAAACTTTTGGATGTACGATATATATTCCAATTGCTCCAACACAGTGTAATAAGATGAGTCTTTAAAGTATGTTAGAAATATATGTTGGATTTGATTTACCATCAATTATTAGATATCTTTAACCTTTGACAGGTGATGAGTTTATTGTTAGATTTGTTGATTGTCATTTTAATGAGACAATTTTTTTCAACAATAGGGGGGAGAAATTCATAAGTCGGAAAAAAAAATTATATTGAGTACTTCATTGTTCCATCTTGATCCTCGGACAAATCAATGTGAATCAGAAGTTAAAAAAACAATCAATTTACAAAATATAGCAAATCAAATGTCACGTACATTTAAATTTGCTAAGAAAGTGGCTAACTCATACATATCACCACCAAATGTTCCATCCAAAATTGAAGTCTCAACACAACAAATGGTTTTAGCTAAAGAGTCGGCGGCACGCCAAAAGCGTGGTAGGATGGTAGGTTCAAAAGATAAAAAACCTCTAAAAAGAAAAGGAGTAAATAATCAAAATAACACATTAAAAATGTAGATATTCTTAAAGAACCTTTGTACATGACTTATCTTGAGAATTTTGAAGATGCTCTACTAAATGAGGATAATTATGAGATTTTAATAACTTATGTCATGTAAGAAAAAGATGAAACCAAAAGAATATAGTTGTTAACAATATTTTTTCTTAGAGCGTTGCTCACCATGTTATTTATGAAAATGAAGATTCTAAACCTAGACATGTCAAAGAATATTGACACAAAAAAGATTGACTCAAGTGGAAAGAAGCAATCTAAGCAGAATTACACTCGTTGTAAAAAATGAAGCTTTTTGACTTGTAGTTCGTACACCTGAAGGTGTAAAATATGTTGGATATAAATAAGTATTTGCATATAAGATAAATGAAAAAAATAAAGTCACATGATATAAAGCGAGACTTGTTGCACAAGGATTCTTGCAAATGTTTAGTATTGTCTATGAAGAGACATATTCCCCTATGGTGGATGCAACAATATTGAAATATCTCATTACCTAGCTGTATTTCTAAAATTTGGCATACATCTAATGGATGTAGTCACATCATATTTATATGGAACTTTAGATAATGATATTTATATGAAAATCCTTAAAGTATTTAAGATACCTAAATCATATAAATTAAAGAGTTTTTTTTTTATTTTATTAGCCAAATTCAATAAAAATGATACACATCTAGCCAATTTCTAAAAGTTTTGCATTATAATTCGAACCTTTTTAAAAAATGCATAATTTGTGAAAATACGATAATACCCCTTGTTATATATCATATAAGAATTTGTTAAACAAAATTTAAGGGAAAAAATATTTTGGAAATCATGATTTTCCCACTTTCTGAAACGGTTCCTTCAACTTACTTCTAATTTCACTTCCTCCAAATTTTCTACCCCCAAATTTTTTCCGCATTTCTTTGTTTTATCTTCTACAATCATAATTAATTAGGCTTTTTAATTTTTATTTTTCCAAAGACTAGCAAAATCACTATGGATGACGAATTTCATGAACATTGAAGTGAGCTCGTCAGCGACGATAAACAAAACACATCTAAAAAGCAATCATATACCAAAATGGAAAAATATTAATCTAAATTTATAGAGAACAACCTTCATTTGATAGAAAATTGATCAGATTTTGCAGACATCTAATGACGTTGGATCTTTGCGACCAGATTCATGTATTATAACTCTTTATTTGGGGCAATTTGCAAAAGTGGTGTTGATTTTAAAATTTGTTGCAAAAATTCAAAACCTTTACAAAAACAAAGAAATTTTTTTGTCTTTTATAATGAATGTTCTAGAAAACACACGGCTGCGGGCTGATAAGATTATGATGTCAATTTTTCTCTTTCTTATACCTTTTTGTAAACCAAATCCTATTTTTATTAAATATTTAATTAAATTAAAACTATTATTATACATTAATTAAAGAAAACGTAATTAATACTTTATATATATAATTCTTTTTAATAAATCATTTTCACTTTTATGTGAATCATTTCCTCATCTAACTTAATTAAATTATTAATTTTTTTTAAATTTTAATTAAATTAAAATAAATTATAGATTTTATAATAAAATTTAATATTAATAATAATATGAGTTAATTTAATCTTTTGATTCCAATTGAATATAATACATTCAAAATAGATGTAAAAAGCATTCAAAATATTATATGGTAAATTTTATTCTCTAACTTCTTTAGTGAATTTCTTCATCCACATTTATGAGTCAATATATTATCAAGAGTATCTCCAACACACCTATAAAATTAATTTACGTTGAGATTGATATTTTAGAGGAAAAAAAAACATAAGTTTAATTAATTTTAAGAAAAATAATTATAATAATAGTTATACAAACTTAGTACTAGAAAAATGAAAAGAAAAAAAAAACTTACTAATGCATTATGTTGTGTTAGGTTTGGTAATTAAACTTCCTCCATTATATGTTATACATTTTACAAGTCAAGTGCATAAAGTTACATGATAACTAATAATTCATTCATATCATTGAGAGCCAGGATGAGGACACTTTCGACGATTATGTCCTTTAATTCTACATATTCCACAATAATGTTGCACAATGGGCTCCTTTCAATTCATTTCATTTCGAATGCGAGATGAACATGGACGACACTTTTCCCTCCTCATCATAGGATTCGGATGAATCGTGGGACATTGAATCATTGGCCAACTGCTTTTGTCTGGAATACCTTCAAATTCGGGTGCATAACACTGTAGGTATGTTGGCATATGATAATAATGTTGTAAGAGATCCAAGTAATCTCTATGCACTTTCTTCCAAGTAATCTCTATGCACTTTCTTGCATACAACAATAGCATGAGAACATGGAATCCCAAATTTTGCCACTTATTGCAAGTACACGTTTTGTGATGTAGTTTAACTCGATGAACAAACCCACCTTTGAAAGTTCTTCTATCACGTCCAGTAGTAACGTTGCCCTCCCCCAACATATAATTGAAGATGTCTACAGTATGCCCATCTGCACGTTCTTCCTATTTTAGTAGTTTTGATATTGGATATCCTGTAAATTGTTTGCCACTCTGAATGGCTTCTTCTGCATTTCACCTCCTGTCAGCAAAGTATGTCACAGTTCGATAAAATGTGGCTTGAACCAATGCACATATTGGGAGTTTCCTAACCCCTTTAAGTATGCCGTTAATAGATGCTGCCACATTTGTAGTCAACCATCCATAACGATGACCATCATCATGTGATAACGTCCATTGGACAGGGTCTATAGTGGTAAAGAATCTCATGCATCCTCTATCAACCTTTTTGATCTGGCGCATGAAATGTTCATACTTTGCAACGCAACTTTGTGCCCATGCACGATATACTGAAATTTTCAATGTTTCGTTCTTGTACCTTTTATTAAAATTGGAGGCAACATGTCATAGACAATAGCGATGGTGCATATCTTCCCAACTACTATTTCGCACTGAAGATATAATACCTTTATGCCTATCAGATATAAGGCATATTCCCTTCCTCTTATGAACCACTTTAGTCCATATATGATTTAAAAACCAACCCCATGACTCAGCACTTTCTTTAGGTACAATTGCAAATGTAAGTGGGAATATGTGACCATCAGCGTCCACATTTGTTGCAATAAACAGTTTTTCGTTATACTTTCCATACAAATGTGTACCATCTATTTGCTGTATAGGTCTGCAATGTCTAAACCCTTCAATAGCTGGTCCAAATGCCCAAAACACACTATCAAACTGGACATGTTGGCTAGTCCCCTCCAACGGTTGGAATTTATATTAAACTACTGACCCATGGTTGGTTCTTTAAAAAACATACATCCACCTTTGCAATAGTCCATATGACTCCTCCCAATTTCCAAATATATTCTCAATAGCTTTCCTTTTACCACTCCATGCCTTAGAATATGTGATGTTATACCTATATTTTTTCAATATAATTGTCGGCAACACCTTCACTTTCATAAAAGGATTCGTTCGTATGATGTTGTGGACATCTGTAGCAACGAGATTGGCATCTAATAGATGGTGGTCTTGACTTAACCTTGCATAAACACATGTATGAGCTCCATTGTATTGTGTTAT